>JAAAIY010000269.1:0-40863 GCA_016098105.1 Actinomortierella wolfii
ACAAGGTTAATATTGGTAACGCCTAGGGAAATGTATCAATATAACTGGCACTTGGTCACTGACTGAACCACACAAGTGCGACAGAATGTTGCTCTATCATATTCATAGGTGTGATTGGAGAAGTGCTACAATGTAGATGAGTGCCTGCGCACGGATGCAGCGTATTTAACCATAGAACCTTAGGTGACACACGTGACTTTGGTGGCAGTGCTAACCTAACCGAAGTTGACCTTCAAAATTCCTACCCTAACCGGGTTAACCAAAAGTTAACCAGGTTTGAATCACTACCAAGAACAATTACATATTCAATATACCCCGCTTTGGGGTAAAATCCACCCATAGTTTGGTGAAAGAGATTTCAAGTGAAAATAGTAAGGTACGTACAGATATTTCTTATGAAAGAGGCCTGTACCAAAGCATGCTCACTTTTTTTCTTCCTCATGTTGTTTGCACAGACATCGATCTCATGGTCTAGACATACGCTGAACAAGTCTTGAGTGCTTTCTATCCAATCAGTAGACTTGACAATACCTTCCGAAAGTAGGGTAGGCATGTTGTTTATATACAGTTGCCGAGGGATCGAGTTGCTGGATGGAAGTAAGTGGGATATTACAGTATCAGTGTCAGGGGTATAAATCTGCGATTCAAGTAACAAAAGTGTATCTTCCAATAAACTTTTTTTACTGCGCCCAAAAGGGATTCATTCGTCGGAGCGTGCCAGTCGCCTGATCTGTACTGCGTGGCCGCCTATTGCTCATAAGAGCTAGAGGGGGGTTGTCTAGCTACTCCACAAGTGGTGGAGCGGAAGGCGATCCAGAAACAATATGAGGTTATATAAAAAGCAGAGGGTCTAAATACAAGAAACTGGTATATTTTGTAAGCACCACCAAAAGGGGTCGAGTGAAAAGCAGTTTACAGCCAAGTCAGGAGCTTCCATAGGTTATGGGGTGGTGGTAATCCCTCCACGGTAGTTGCATTGCCGAAAAGCTTATTCTTCTGCATCACCTTACACTAGACACCAAACATGACGTGCTCTCATTTGTTTCCTCATTCTCACCCTTCCCATATTCCTAGCTCTTCACACCCAACCCTACCCCCAATTTCACTTATGTCATTGTATTCAGAAAGGCTGCCAAATAGTATGAGGAAATTCATCTGTCCATGAATATGAGAAATATGTCAAAGTGTCTCCTCGTTTCAATACAGCGAATAATGACCCTCTGATCTACTAGGGGCATCTCTGTCAATCAAGTCTCATGGACCAGAACAGCTCGACTCACTTGACAATCTTGACCATGGAGGGCATCTTTTCGCGAACAAAACCATGCCAACATTCATCTCTCCTACAACACATCTAACTATGAGGTTCACTTTAGTAACCAGGAAGGAGTCACTCTAGAAATCAATCGGCGTGCTTCGGCAATATTGATCACTTCGAATGGCGTTCAATATATAGCCTCAGATCCTACCAACAAGCGTATCAATATGTGTTGTATCCATGTGTACAATTTAAGATGTTCTTCGACGAGTGAGGATCGAGTGTCTGTACCTGAGAACCACTCTGAGAAACCTCGTCTTAGAGGAGGTCGCTGAAGAGCAAAGTCCGTGCCGTAGCCTCCTCTATTTGCAGTCATTTAATTGGTATAGCTCACTGGCGCACTAAATGCGGCTATACCTGTGTAACTTCCACTCATAGTAGCATTAATCCGAATAAACACCTGTTGTAATTTGCTAGATATGTACTTCAAGGCCAAATCACCAATGGACTTGTGGGGTTACCATGCTTAATGGATTTTCCTCTTCGTGGTCAAATATTCATATGCATAGGACCTCCGCTCCATTTCTGTCTGCTTTTTTTGTTGTTGTTGTTGTTGTTGTTGTTGTTGTTGTTGTTGTTGTTGTTGTTGTTGTCAGAGTGGCTACAAGTATTCCATTCATGTAGCACCTAATACATCAACATGATATGTATGTATATTGAACGTGTGAGTGTTAGTAAAGATGGAGGTTGTCAGCCAGAGGTGGGTACACTATTACAGATGTCTTTCATAGTTCTACAGTTTTGACACCTCCACTCAAGAGTGCTGGTCAAATGTGGAATTTTGACTTAGCTGTCGCGTCATCAGCGAGATCAATAAAGTCGAGAACTGCATTCAGGAATCCTTGAAATCCGTATCTGTGGGTTTCAAATTCTTTCCGAGATACATTACCATGAATACCAAATGTTTTCTTTTCAGGGAAACCATTGAATCAATGACGTGAATATACGTGTGAATTTGATCTTGGGTTGTGTATAAAAGTTATATTATAGCCATAGGTGCTTTGATACACGAAAGGTTGAGTTTATGCGACCAGCAGCCTATTGACATATAGGAGAACTTTCATATTTTGTCAAATCGATTCATTACGCATTATTTATGTGTGACCATGTAGAAAGAAGAAAGTTGGAAACATCAAGTCAGCCTCGGTCAAAGTATCGATGAGGTGCGTGTGCAAAGACCGCCATTTGTTTTAGTGTGAATGCGCGATAAAGCGGCAAGATTTCAAGTGTAGTCAACATTGGCACCAAATAGACAACACATATTGGTGACAGGTGGCCATTAACCATGCTTCACAGACTAGCATTAGCTGCTGGACTTCGATTCGTCCCTGATTTCCTTCGTAGAAGTAATGACACCCCCTTGTGTTGGACACATTTGGTAGCTCAACATATGACGGAGATGGTAACGCTCAAAAGTCGAAAAGGTTCAGACTTACGACATGTTCATTCTTGCCTCCGTGTAGACTTTTTGTGTCCCGTCCAACCTGGCATTTCTGAGTGAGTTTTAGCATTGGGGCATATCAATGATTAGGATAATTGTAGAGTATGTAGTAATACTAGAAAAGTTATCCACAGAAAGAAGAAAATGGCTTAAAGGAGTTTATGTGAGGGTATTAATTCATCAATACTGAGAGAGTTTATCAAATGATTACTCCACACTTTTATGGCCTGATCAAAGTCAATGCGTGATATCTATTTTTTGTGCATTCTAATCCACTCACATGTTGCTTGTGCTGAAACACTGATCATGGCGCGCCTACCCGTGTTAGATTAGGGAGAATACTACGACTTGACACAGGTAGTGCGTATTCTGGAAACAGCTTGTCTATATATCTCTCAATAGCTTGTTTGAGACCCTATCCGCAAGATTTAGAGAATGTTGGATCCCGGCAATATAGGACCAATTACTAAAGTGTCTTGAAAATGATGTTTCCCTCATCGTCAACCTCTTCCAGCAGGTGACTTGACAATGGATACATCTACGTGTAGCCATGTGAAAACCGGGTTGGGACCAACATCGCTATGGCAATAGTTCTTCTCCAGTTGGATCGTCGTCGGACAGATAACAGTTAAAAGGGAGTATTTACGGGAAAGTGAAGGGTTTTTGGATATCAGAGTGCTCCTCTCTTAAATAGTGCGCGATAAAATAGTAACTATTTATTTCTTTGGGCATCTAACCGGACACGTTTCGTGATCCCTCTGTCCTATCAAGAATGAGGAGACACAAAACATGTGGAGTGGAAGCGAGCCCTTTGGGAGAGTTCTTCCATTGAGTAGACAGAACGATATAGAGGATAATGATACCATTTAAAGAGCTACACGTACTCTTTCCTTGGTATATATTTTGGCATGTGTGGGTGGAGATTCGGCCATGCGGGGAAAGGGTGATTGAGACTCCTCCCTCAAATGCCCAAGCCACCAACGGGTGCTCTCAGACTTTTTTTTTTTCTGATCTTTCTCCGTGGGGTTCGAGTTTTCTTCATTCTTTACGACAACCTCACCCTTGTCTACTCTGAATCACCTTCCCGCCATGGCTTCGAACAGCATCAAAATCTTTGCAGGCAACTCGCATGTCGAGCTGGCCAAGCTCGTCGCTCGGTAAGCCTATTAAGCTTGCACATGGGCTGGAGGCTAATGCCCATTCGATTGACCCGGCGGACAGAGCACAGAATGGAGGGAAAAGCGAGCGAGCAAGTTAGCTGACAAGATGGGTTTACGAATGTGGAAGCCTAAAATGGAGACAACCTCCTTAGTTGTTGAACTGTGGACAAAGGACAAGGAGTGTGAGCGAAACAGAAAAGAAGATGGTTCCTATGACACTTGGCCAGCACCACGCGCATGATAGTCCTTCTAGTAAACCGGTATATGCATATACACATCTGCAATATATCGGCCTACTCTCGTGGCCATCGCCTTGGTCAAATAAGTTGCAACACACTATCCATGCGGTACGGGTTCAATTGGGTCATATAGGCGCCAGCCAATGCACAGCAGTTAATGCTAGTAAAGGCTATTTCATCTGATGTGCTCTCCGAACACCTCCTGAAAGGCTGACTCAATGTTGTTGGCCTACCTGAATGGTCACAAATACATTCCCTCCTTGTCTATCCTACACCAACGTTTTTCGAGCTCCCTCCCCCCTACTTCGCCTTTCCCTCAGTGGATTTATTTAGTGTTGTGGGTCCACTGTCCTGCTTGGACTGTATGTATGCTTGCGTTCCGAAAAAGGACACTATCTCCGGTTTTAGACCTTCCGCCCGCCTCAAGGTTGCCCACGGAACCATGAAAAAAATTTTAAGGTGTGAAAGAGAACAACGTTTTATTTACCATTACCTCATGTCTTGTACCAAACCTTTAATATAGCCGACTGGGTCTTGAGCTTTCCAAAGCCATTGTCCTCAAGTACTCGAACCAGGAAACTTCAGTTACGATTGGTGAATCTGTCCGTGATGAGGATGTCTACATTATCCAGTCAGGATGCGGCGAGATCAACGACAACTTGATGGAGCTGCTCATCATGATCAACGCCTGCAAGACGGCTTCGGCTCGCCGTATTACCGCCATTATCCCTTGCTTCCCCTATGCCCGCCAGGACAAGAAGGACAAGTCGCGTGCCCCCATTACTGCCAAGCTGATCGCCAACATGCTGACCGTCGCTGGCGCTAATCACGTCATCACCATGGATCTTCACGCATCTCAGATCCAGGGTTTCTTCAACATTCCCGTCGATAACCTGTACGCCGAGCCCAGCACCCTCAAGTACATCCGCGAGAACATTCCCGACTACAAGAACGGCGTTATTGTCTCGCCTGATGCCGGTGGTGCCAAGCGGTATGTTTGATGGCAACTCGTGTTTTCTTTGTCTGCTGTTGGGTGTCAAAAAATAAGAGCATCCCCTCTTCGCCACGTGAAGGCAGGCACGAATAGTGGGAGAGAAGCCCAGTGACTGCCTGTGAACCTAGACGCTTTTTCATTTGCTGACTCTTTATTGAATCCTCCCACCACAAAATTAATTAGAGCTACTTCAATTGCTGACCGTCTGGATCTGGACTTTGCGCTGATCCACAAGGAGCGTAAAAAGGCCAACGAGGTCTCGAGGATGGTGTTGGTCGGTGATGTTAAGGGCAAGGTGGCTATTCTGGTGGATGATATGGCTGACACGTGTGGAACGCTTGGTCTTGCTGCCAAGACGCTGGCCGAGAATGGTGCCTCGAAGGTCTACGCTATTGTTACCCATGGTATCTTGTGCGGAAAGGCTACCCAGGTCATTAACGACAGTGTGTTGACCAAGGTCGTGGTCACCAACACAGTTCCCCACGAGGACAAGAAGAGACTGTGCCCCAAGATCGACACAATCGACATCTCGGCCACATTAGCCGAGGCTATCCGTCGTACCCACAACGGCGAGTCTGTCTCATATCTCTTTGCCAATGTCCCCGAATAAGCATCTCTCTCTCTCTCTCGCTTTTTATTCTATTTCCATATCTCGCTTTTTATCATTGCTCTATACATTCTATTTTCTCAAACTCATCACTCACAATCATTTTCTGCACACTCACACTCTCCCTTCTTTTAAATACAACACTCGTGTAATGAAAGAAAAAAAAGTACTGTGACTGTCAAATGATTTTTGTTTATTTTGCCATTGCTCAGAAAAAAAATTAATGGGAATGCACACCACTTTGGAGCATCTTAACTCTCCAAAAAGAAAAATCCTCGATATAAAACCGCAAAATGGCGCAGAACGCAAAGGCAGGAGCATGGGAGTCACTGGAGCCCAAGCTCTCGCAACCAACACTGGATGCTGTTGCGATGATGGGATTCACCGATATGACGCCTGTCCAATCGGGTGCCATCCCTCTTTTCATGAAGAACAAGGATGTGGTCGTCGAGGCCGTGACGGGATCTGGCAAAACTCTTTCATTCCTGATTCCTATTCTAGAGAAGATTCACCGTCGCTCGACCAAGCTGGCTGCTAATGAGATTGGTGCTATCGTCATTTCCCCGACTCGAGAGTTGGCATCGCAGATTGCCAAGGTTCTTTCCGATTTTGACGCTTTTTACCCCAACATTCGGCATCAACTTGTCATTGGTGGTGAGACCTCGTTAGAAGAGGATATTGCAAAATTTCATGAGGTGTCACCGGATATCTTGATTGGAACGCCAGGACGACTGGAGGACATGCTGTCGCAGAAGCGGAGTGGCGTAAATGCCAAGGAGCTCGAGGTTTTGGTATTGGACGAGGCTGACCGTTTGCTCGACATGGGTTTCACAGCATCGCTCAACAAGATCATGTCCCTGCTGCCCAAGCAGCGCCGGACAGGTTTGTTCTCGGCCACCATGACCGATGGCTTGACCGAGCTCGTCCGTGCTGGTCTTCGAAACCCGGTCCGCATCGTTGTCAAGGTAGAGGATCTTCAGGGCGGAGGTGGCCAGCGTACTCCTGCATCGTAAGTCATCTAGATGGATATTCATACATCTGTATATTTACTGGATAATGTTTTCGTCCGCTGTACACTCTCCCTTGGTTATACTATTTTTTTCATGCGACTCATCATCCACTTTTGGTTGAAAATTTTCTAGCCTTCACATTGGATACATTCTTTGCCAGACTTCCCAGAAACTACTGCTTCTGACACACCTACTCCGACAAGAGGCAGCCAACAAAAAGACGATTGTATATTTTGCAACATGCGCAAGTGTCGACTATTTCTACAAGCTGCTCTCAAAACTGCCCCAGCTGCAAGGATTCCATATTCACTCGCTGCACGGCAAGATGGAGACCAAGAAGCGGACACTCACTTTCCAATCATTTACCAACATTCCTGCAGGTTCACCCGGTGTGCTCCTTTGTACAGATGTGGCTTCACGTGGCCTGGATATTCCAGATGTCGATTTTGTTATCCAGGTTGACCCCCCACAGGATCCAAAGGCATTCACGCACCGCTGCGGTCGTGCGGGTCGCGCTGGCCGTGAGGGCAAGGCCGTGGTGTTTTTGGTGAAGGGCAAGGAGGAGACATATGTCAATTTCTTGCAGATTAGAAAGGTGCCGATGCAACGGTGGGGATGGAAGGGAGGACCAACAATCACTGAGAATGTTGACGAGGATGATGAAGAGGACGGAGATGACAACGCTCGCCATGGCGATGATCAACAGGACGACAACAAGATTGGTGCGCGCGAGCGACTCGAGCCTGAAGATGACGAGGAGACGGCGACATTCTTGCGGGGAGTGCGCAAGGTGGTAATGACAGACCGCGACCTGCATGACAAGGGTACCATGGCATATGTATCATTCGTCCGAAGCTATTCCAAACATGAAGCGTCGTTTATTTTCCGGGCGAAAGATCTGGATCTAGGTGCTCTGGCGCGTGGCTATGGCTTGTTGCGATTGCCAAAGATGCCGGAACTAGCCAAGGAGAAGATGGAGGGTGGCCGCATCCCTGGATTCGAGCCGGCAGACCTGGACATGGACACATACAAGTATGTCGACAAGCAGAAGGAAGCCCAGCGGCTGAAGAAGTTGGAGCAGCATAGGGCGAAGCTGGCAGAAAAGGCGAAGCAGGAGCTGGAAGAGGAGGCACGAAATGGCAAATCGAAGAATAAGAAGGTGATCGCCAAGACGACTGCATGGTCACACAGGCTCGAAGCCAAGGAACGCAAAATGGAGCGACAGCTCAAGAAGCAGCGCAAGCGAGACTTCCTTAAGCGCAAGGCTGCAGGCGAGATTGACGAGGAAGCAGAGGAGGAATGGAGAAAGAAGAGAAACAAGCAGGGAACGGAATCGGAGAAAGGAAAAGAGAGCAGCGACGCCGAGATGGGAAGCGATGGTGATGACGACGATGAGGACAGCTGGGAGGCACTGCAGCGCGAGGAACGGTTAGCAAAGAAGCTGCGTCAAGGCAAGATCAGCAAGAAAGACTTTGAGAAGCAAGTCGGTAACTCGTTTGCTGATCTGTAAGGTTAAGTCCAAGATATGTGTCGTATACCTCTTGATAGCCTTTTCTATACCGCTTCCAAAAAAAGAGTTTTATTGATGTGCGTGTTGTATATTCTCCAGTAATGTCATGCCAAGTGTGGGGGAAGGGGAAAGATGAAGATCTTGATCGGGGTTGAGAAGTTGCCACCAAATCCATCCAAAGTTTATAATCTTTGCAACCCTTATTTTTTATGTCGCACGTTCCTTTGCTCCCTCCTCCATCCACCTTCCCTTCACTTCAGGTCACTCTTTGATCACCCCCCCTCTCTTCCTAGCCCACTCCAGCCAGTGCAAACACACTGCAGCCTCGTTCATTGACATTGCATTCCCGCTTTCCGTGCTCTTTCACATCGACTGGTTGATCGTTTTCTTCAATAGACAAAATAGACGTGGGCTCCACAGATATCCAAAGTTTATGACATTGGGTGCCAGTCATTTTCATTTACCCTCATACATACTTTGAGCCAGGCTGGAAAAGCTTCTTTCTGCCGTCCTTGCTTTCTGGACACTCTCATTCCATCAAGGCAAGGCTCTCGTTATATAGTACCGTTCTCCATTTCTCCTTCTCCGTCTATATATTTCTCTCGCCCTTAGTTCTCATCCTGGCTTCCATCATCGAGCCGCATCTTGAATCCTCTGCCCCATCCAACAAGGCATCTCATCCTACTCCATCTGTTCCTGAACCTGATCAGCTCAACTCATCATCTCTTGACAAGGGCGCCATCCCATCTCTCTCGTCATCTTCTACAACTCCACCTTCTCTGCTTCGACAGCGGCACCCCTTCACAGCAGCTGAAAACGCAGACAACCAAGTCGGGGCATCCACAGCAGAAACATCGCTCACCTCAGACGAGTCCCCACAACTACCAAGGAGTGAAAGCGTCAGATCAGAGTTATCTTCCCTTTCGTGCGACGCACATCAAGAAGAAGACAAGGCTCAAGAGCAGGGCGAGCTTTCACCCAAGAAAGAATCCCGTGGTGCTATGTTCCGGCGTGAGACTGATAAACTACCAATGTATGACGGCGACGAAGACGACAAGTACGGCAAGACACCATTCAATGCCAACAAGGTAACACGGAATACACCTTCCTAAACCCCCGCCATCAGTACTCTCCTCACTTGCTCCACACCCAAACAAAATGTTTGACAATTTCTAATACCATTCTTTCCCAACTTCTATTAGGTACAGCACGGTCGATTTCGGCTTCGAAAACAACATGCGGTCCTCGCGGCATGTCTGTTTGGTGTTGGCTATGTTATGCTGAAGTCGAACGGAACAACGGCTCGTTTGCCAAGCAATCTCTCGTACTCGTCCTCCAAAGGTCAGCAGTATTCACAACCCATTTCCAACAATCACTTCTTGCAGGAGAAGTATTCTGGGCCAGGTGTTGCTATCGGAGGTGGGCCTGGAGCACAAAAGGCAGCAGGTGGTGGAGGTGGAGGTGGAGGCGGAGGTGCGCCCAAAGAAAAGAAGAAGAAAAAGAAGGCACCGCCCACACTTTTTGAGTTCAACGGCAAAGAAAAGAGTAGCAAGAACAACAACAATCAAATTCATGAACCTGCGCCAGTTGCAAAAAACCCGCCACCACCACCGCCACCTGTGGTCCCTGAGGCTGCGCAAATCGACCACGATTCTGGTGACACTTATAGTGATGAAGACGATGAGAATCCTGGAGTTGAGGTGGAGGTGGAGAATGAATCGCATGTACAAGATAAACTTTCTACACCGGTTGACCAACACTCTTCACCCGATCACTCGAATTCCTCTGCAGATGACTCGGTCTGGAGAGCACGCCAGCAGAGCGTTAAGGATGCCTTTGTGTATGCATGGAATGCTTACAAGCGTGACGCGTGGGGCAAAGACGAATACCATCCGATTGCCAAGTTCGGCAGCAATATGATCACGCGGGGACAGGGCTTCACCATTGTCGATTCGTTAGATACGATTCTGCTGATGGGCCTGGAAAAGGAGTTCGCCGAGGCCCGAGCTTGGGTTCGGGATGAGCTGACATTTGACCAGGACAACAGCGTTAACTTGTTTGAAACAACTATTCGAGTGCTGGGTGGCCTACTCAGTGCTTATGATCAGTCTGGAGGCGACAAAGTCTTCCTGGATAAAGCGGTCGACCTGGCCGATCGATTGATGGCGGCGTTTGAGACACCAACTGGTATCCCATACTCAAGTGTCAATCTGAAGGATCGCAGAGCAATCCCTAATCACGACATGGGTGGTGCCAGCTCGACTTCCGAGGTCTCGACGATCCAGCTTGAATTTAAGTACCTGTCATATCTTACAGGCGATACCAAGTACTGGAAAGCTGCCGAGAAGGTCATTCATTTGATGAAGGACATGGAGTCATTGGATGGCCTAGTGCCTATTTACATCAAGTAAGCCGAAGGATTTTGGCGTGAATCTAATGGATTTTTTTTTCGTTTGTATGTAAAAAGCAAAGAGGATATACTGACTCGACCCATCGTATATTTATGCCATATTTTGTTTCTTCTAGCGCTAATCAGGGACGGTTCCATGGAGGCGATATTCGCCTGGGCTCCCGAGGAGATAGCTACTACGGTAATATAGCAGTACTATACAAGGAAGAACATTTGCGGGATGCAACTCTGTCCAGGAGATCTGACATTCACATCAATGTTGACATGAGTATTGATACTGATGCTTTTTGACCGTTTTTCGTATACAGAATATCTCCTCAAACAATATCTGCAGACAGGCAAGACAGAGTCCATCTACCGTGAGATGTACGATCAGACGGTAGTGGGTATCAAGAAACATTTGGTCGGCCGTTCCATTCCCAACAACTTGTTGTTTATTGGCGAGATTAACATGCACAATCCACAGCATTTGAGCCCCAAGATGGATCATCTGGTGTGTTTCCTGGGAGGTACACTGGCGCTTGGCGCGACCGAGGGACTTCCTTTGTCTCGTTTCCCGAATCGAGTGGCCTCTTTGCCGAACATTAGCCAGCAAGATTTCAAGATGGGCGAGGAGCTGACACGGTCGTGCTATGAAATGTACCGACAGACCGACACTGGCCTAGCCTCAGAGATTGTCGTCTGGGTCCAAGACAAATCCGACATCGAGGGCAAGACTGCCCTGCAGCATCGTCCAGGATCAGACTTTTACATCAAGGATTTGGACGGCCACAACTGGCTTCGCCCCGAGGCTGTTGAGAGTTTGTTCTACATGTGGCGTTTCACTGGTGATGAAAAGTACCGGTATGTTTTCTTGTTTTCTGTTATTTCTCGGCATTCCTGCTTCCATTCAGAGATGTTGACAATTTGTCCCCTTTCGCGACCATGGTGCGCCTTTGCTTTTAATTTTTTTATCACAGTCAATGGGGATGGGAGATCTTTGAGGCAATCGAAAAGTACAGCAAGGTGCCATCAGGTGGCTACAGCTCTATTCATGATATTCGCGACAGGAATAACATTCGATTCTCGGACAAGATGGAGACGTTCTTCCTGGCTGAAACACTCAAGTACTTGTATCTGCTCTTTGGACCGAATGATGTGGTTCCGCTGGACAAGTATGTCTTCAATACTGAGGCACATCCGTTCCCGATCTTTACTCCCACAGCAGCATTCTTGGACAAGCTGCGTCACGAGCCGTCCAAGTCTTCTCCTGAACAGCTTTTGGACCAGCAGAAGCAACAAGAGCAGCTGCAGGAAAAGCTCATTAAGGAAGATGGCATGGCGGACAACAGCATTTTCCAAGGCGATCTGACCTTGCCAGATGACGACGAAGACGACACGATAGGCGATGAGGTTGATCAAGGACTAAATGAGATGGACCTTACTGACTTTGAAGCGACCGACGATGGAGTCCCCGAAGTTGAGGTCGACTATGAACAAGGCGAAGAGGACGAAATGGACGAGACAACACAAGAGCCAGCAGATGACGATGAAGTCGTAGAAAAAGAAGATGGAGAGGAAGACGAGGAGGAAGACGATGGCACTGTGATGCCCGATGAATTTGGAGCTGATAATGAGGAGGACCCCAATGATGACGAGAATGCTGTGAACCAGAACGATTGGTCCGAAGATGATGGTGACGATGACGATAACAACGATGATGGCAATCACGGCGACAATGATGGTTATGGAGGATCCCTTTAGATTCTCTGTTATTAGTTTCCTATTGTTTTCTTCTTTACTTGTAGATAGTAGTAAGTTGCCAGATCAGAGAAAAAAAACATGTTAGAGGTCCCACAGCCTGTCGAGGTTGTGTTTTTGGATGTGGTGTTTCGTACAACAACATGGGACAATTTGCGATGACTAAGGAAAGGGATACAAAAAAACGATGCAGCATGTCAACAAATCCCGTGCTGGCAATGTCCGGCCTACTGCCGTTTGTAGAAAGGAGAATTGTGGAGAACTAAAAGGAGGGAAGGGAAAAAAATAAGAGGACGAGAGCATTTGCCGAGAACACTGTAAGACACACAAACAGAATGAGCATGGTACAAATAGTTACCCCGGAAGCATTCAAGGCACACAAGGCTTCAACCGTCCACTTTGATTGAAATGGAACACAAAGTAACGAGTTGAGTAGATTAAGCAGACAGATGGTTGCCATATCCCCCTCCCTCCTCTCTCTCCCTCCGCCTCTGGCAGGATAATGAGCATGCACAAATAGGAAGGAAAATATCGAGGATGTCAGCAGGATTCCAGTTTGTGCTCCCAAACAGAAGAGTGGAACAAAAGGTAACCCTGCCCTACTGCAACGAACAGTGTGCAATGTCTCAGATGACGGTGGATGAGCATGTGAAAGGGGTGAGTTGGAAAAGAGAGAGGATATTCTTCCATTTCAACACTCTGCACCACATACGCGCGCCCAGGTCATAATCCCACCTGGAATAGATACCTTTCATCTTTTTTTTCCCACTGTGTACAAAGGGCAGAAAAGGAGAAAGGAAGGGGAAAGGGGGAAAGAACAAGTGGAAATTTGACAGTGCGGAGGGGCCAACGTCGGAGACGGAACTCTGCTCCGAGATGAGAACTCTCTTACTCTCTAATGCTCGTTCTTGACGTCGAAGAACCCTTCATTCCCACCATCATATTCCCTGTCACTTCAACGGACAAGATGGTTGTCGATCTCGATGCACAATGTTTCGATCACACACACATGCCTGCCGCTTTTTCCCCTCCGGATACATCATTCCTCAGGGTAGTGGCATGCTCATTTTATGTTGGATTCACTTTTGCATAGAGTGCGGGGTGAGGGGAGAAAAAGGATATACGAATGAGAGCCAAATTGAAAACAATGAGAAACATGGGTAGCAGAATAAAGACTGGCGACAGCTTTGTTCAGCGTATGAAGACACAGAGCGACGAAAGCGAGTGAACGAGGGAGAACAAAAAAAAAGCTTAGAATTAGCGAGTCCGTGAATGGATCAGGGAGAAATGGGTTCGAGGAGGGAAGGACAAGCAGAGAAACACACACGCCAAAGCACAATACGCCAACACTGTTACTCTCACACACTACAAATGTGTATTTCATAGCCCCCCTTTCCTCTTTTTTTTTTCTTTTTCTCCATCTACTCGTTTCTTTGCTTCCTCCTCTCCCTTCTCACCCCCTTCTCTCTTCTCCTCCGCATACATCGCACTCCCCTCTTTTACCCTCATACCATAACATACACGTTACATAATGAACAACCAAGTTATCGTCGTCGGTGGTGGTCTGTCCGGTCTGTCTGCTGCCCATACCGTCCTTGAGCATGGACTTAACGTCCTTGTCATCGACAAGAACCCTTTCTTTGGTGGAAACTCGACCAAGGCTACATCCGGCATTAACGGCGCTCTCACCCGCACCCAGATCGGTATGAGAATTTTGTTCTTTTTGTACTTCTGTATCATGAACAGCACACGAAAGAGCCACGGACGCGATTTCAACTTGGACGTGCGAGAATCAGTGCCATACAAACAACAATAGGGGGTGGGAGAGGCGAAGACACAGGCGCGTCAGGGCACATTGTGGCATTCGAGAGGCAATACAAGAACGATGTGGCCAAGAGCACTCTGCACCATGACTGATGGGATCAGTTCAGCAGACTAGGCACACCTAATGGAAGGGAGGGGGCAAAGACTGGTGATAACATTTGCGGGGAGTAAAGTCCTAATATGGCATGACCATTTTTGGTGTCCATGGGTCCGAGGCCCGGTAACATTATTATTCGTCGATTGAGAGATGAGACGAGAAAAAAAAAGCATATGAGAATGTTGTACCAGTGACAACCTTAACCACATGAAAACAGGAAGAGATGGCCGTGTGGAGATGAAACTCAACCTGGGCCGTACAGACTTTCGACCAACTCTTCTGATTTTTTTGTACAAACAAACAAAATGTATGCGCACCTTAAACAATAGCGCTCGGCATTAAGGACTCTGTTGAGGCTTTCTATGAAGATACTGCTCGCTCAGCGCGCGATATGCTCCGACCTGATCTGGTCAAGGTGCTCACGGGCCGCTCGGCCTCGGCCGTCGAGTGGTTGCAGGACAAGTTCAAGCTCGATCTATCATTGGTCTCACGTCTTGGTGGTCACTCGTTCCCACGCACCCATCGTGGCAAGGAGCAGTTCCCTGGTATGACCATCACCTATGCGCTCATGGAGATGATCGAAGATATGGCTGTCTCGCAACCCGACCGCGTCAAGCTCATCAAGAAGGCCCGTGTCACCAAGCTGATCAAGGAGAACGATGCCGTCGTCGGTGTCGAGTACGAGCTGCTTACCCAGCCTGGTTCCAAGTTCACCGCCTGGGGTCCCGTTGTTCTCGCTACGGGCGGTTATGCTGCTGATTTCTCTTCGGACTCGCTGCTGAAGAAGTACCGCCCCGATCTCTGGGACCTGCCCACGACCAACGGTGACCACACCACCGGTGATGGTATCAAGATGAGCGTTGCCATCGGTGGCAAGACCATCAACATGGAGAAGGTCCAGGTTCACCCAACTGGTCTGGTCGACCCTCGTGAGCCCGACGCCAAGGTGAAGTTCCTCGCGGCCGAGGCTCTGCGCGGTGTCGGTGGTCTTCTGCTGACGGCCGATGGCAAGCGTTTCTGCGACGAGCTTGGTCACCGTGACTATGTCACTGGTATGATGTGGAAGAACAAGTTCCCTATCCGCCTGGTCCTTAACACGGCTGCGTCCAAGGAAATTGAGTGGCACTGCAAGCACTACGTCGGCCGTGGCCTGATGAAGTACTTTAAGAATGGTGCAGAGCTCGCCAAGGAGATGGGCATCCCACCAGAGGAGCTTGAGAAGACCTTTGAGGAATACAACCTTATCGCCGAGGGCAAGAAGAAGGATCCTTGGGGCAAGAAGTACTTCCACAACGTGCCAATTAAGATGAACCAGGATTTCCACGTCGCTCTCATGTCTCCTGTCCTTCACTACACTATGGTATGTACCAAATTTATCGCGCACATTTCATGTCAACATGTCTTGTAACCCATGTATGATGTCTGAGGAATATGGACTGGTGATTAACATCTTTTACTTGTGTCGCTCTGTGATGATAGGGTGGTGTTGACATTAACGACGAGGCTGCTATCCGGGACAACAACGATAAGCCAATCCCTGGTCTGTTCGCTGCCGGTGAGATGTGCGGTGGTGTCCACGGTGCCAACCGTCTCGGTGGTTCGTCGCTGTTGGGATGCGTTGTCTTTGGTCGCACGGCAGGCGACTCTGTGTCCAAGTACATGAAGGGCAACCCCGTGATTGGCTCGGGAGCCAAGGCCGCTGCTCAGCAGCAGGGCATCAGCCTGCCTGGCGGCTTCACAACTTCTGTTTCGGTCGATCCCAAGAACAACAAGATCCACTTGGAGATTAGCTGGGGTGGTGCGACCGCCAATGCCTCTGCGCCTGCTGCGCCAGCTCCTGCACTTGCAGATAAGCCACGTAAGCTGCCTGAGATCTCGGCTGCCGAGGTTGCGAAGCACAACACAGAACAAGACTGCTGGGTGATTGTGAACGGTCAGGTGCTGGATGTGACCAAATTCTTGCCCGACCACCCCGGTGGAAAGAAGGCGATCCTCATCTACTCAGGTCGTGATGCCACCGCCGAGTTCAACATGTTGCATAAGCCTGATGTCGTCGAGAAGTATGCACCCGAATCCATCATTGGCGTGCTGAGCAAGGACGACCTGCCTTCGCGACCTTCCAAGCTGTAAAGAAAAGATGACACAGACCATCATCACGTAGGTCCATTTTGTACAAAGTCTTTGATATATCTGAAAAATAAACAAAATAAAATACCTGGTTAAATAATAAGCCAAACCATCCAGCAGTGTGAGCAGTTGAAAGATAGGATTTTTTTATCAGCCTAAATGTATAAAAAGCGAAGGAAAGGAGATATTCATGCGAATTCGAAAAGACTCTACTCTGGTTTAATCTGAAAGCCTCCTTTGACAGTGAGGTTGGCGAAGAACACGGGAACACAGTGCCTGAAGTCACTTTGGGTATACGAGGCTGCGTATTGATGGTGGAAAGAGATAACAAGACAAATGACCTGAAATCTAATCTCACCCACTGATCAAGTTTGGATCACCAGGCAAGTAGGACTATTGTTGATCCTGAGCATTAAACAGCTCTCTCTTCTTTTGTTCTCCCTCATTTATAAATGAACACTATCGTGTAATCTGTTTCAAGGCTTGACAACACGCGTGTTCACCTCCTAGACATCACATATTCCACGAGCGTGACCGGGTCTGTTGTTGGAAAGAAGTAATGCTTGCAACCTGGAGCGAGTCTTTGTGTTCAATGATATACCTCCATTTACTCACGAATGTCATGAAGCAGGTCATTGAAGCTCTCTCTCTCCGTGCTCTCTACCCCCTCTTCGTTGGTTTGGAGTTCTTTCGCTCTGCACCCCTTGCCCCGTCCCTGCTGACACCACTTGCCGAATAAAGGATAGACCTGCCATAGACATTTGCTTGCCTCCTTGAAGCACGTTCTCTCGTCATAAACACACAGCAGTTCTGTTATCTCATTTGGCGGGTTTTATATAAATATAATACTCTTGCCTACTTTTCATTACAACATTTGTACTTCTTACCCACATCCACATTGGTTTTTATTCATATATCTCTCACGTTTCAATATCCTTCTTGCGCCTATATCGTGATATCGACTCTACGGAATCATGGTATGACTACACATATTCAAAACGCACTTCCATTTGTGGCACTCAAATGAGCTTTCAGAAGCAGCAAGGAAGAGAAAAAAAAACTCACAATATCCCTATCTATGGATATCTCTTACAAAATAAACATAGAGACCCGGAATGACGAAAAATAATGTCGCTTTCGGAGTGGTGATGATCATCCTGGCGATGATTCCAGCAATGGTGGCTGCAAAGTACGGTGATGCCTGTTTCATGAAGCGAGCTAAAGGGGTGATTACCTTCCGACACTGCGGAGAATGTAGCCACCAGGAATCTGCTACTAATTGCTTCACAAAGTATGATCAAGCATGTGTGGGTTGAATCTCACAATTATCGAGACGATATATAACATTTTGTGTGCGTATCCATCTCTCTGTTCATTCATCCATCCTTACATAGTTAAAAGCAATCCATAAACAGAAAATTAGCCTGTACTTGCTGTGCAACGTTGTGAATGTTTTTATGAACCCAAGCATTTTTTAGAACACAAGCGCGAATGCATGAGCTTGAGAGAGTTTATATTTTTTCTGGTGTCAACAAGGCAGACCATGTATTTCAGGAGACTCCCTCATGCATTGTTCATTCGTTGCATTTCCTGTTTTCATTGGCCTACATGAGGAGACAAGAGGCGTTTCGTGACATTCTCCATTTCCCCTATCTCAACGAATTCTGCCTCGGCTTTGGTGCACACCAAATGTTAGCTAGACTTTTTTTTTGTGCGGCATAGAAACTAAAGAGGCATGCCGCACTGTACAGTACAGTGTTACACCCAAGCCGTGCTGTTGGTGGATCGAAGATGAGCTAGGGTGGAAACTATATAATCTCATTATAACGTGATCTTTACCAGCAACAGAGACAACTCCAACCGAAAATCTTCGTGGTCTGGCGCCTGGTTAGATATCTGGGTCTAGTCTAGATAGTCTAGAAAGAATTTCCATGGATATGGTGCAGCGCAGGAACATCAAAAAGCCATACGACTACGCCACACACAGCCTATAACACATCCCGCATAGGGAGTGCTGCCTTGACTACAATTAACCTTGATGGACGTTGAGTCGTTAAGCTCGTTGGACCACCCCTCCCGCGAGGGACTGAAGTTGGTAGCAGGGCTATTACCAGGGGTTTCTAGGCAAAGCCTTTGTCCAAAGAGCAGAAATGCTCAGAGTTGAGAGGAGGGGAGGGATTCAACTCTCGAGAATCCGCGTCGTTTTGAGACGCGCCATGTGGAATTTAGAAAGAGAGCCAATAAGCGTGGCTAAATCATTCTAGTTTTCGCCAACACGCTTTCATGTTCTTGGCAGGTGGCACGGTAGTAGCGCGAAGTCGATGAGGCCAAGTTACAACAATGGAAGTTGATGATGCATGTTCATTTGCGATGCTTGTCATTGAAGGTCGTGCCTAAATGATTGGCTACCTGCCGTTAGGGCTGAATCCCTCTTTCCTTTCCCTCCTCTCTCTTGCAGTCATGTATGTGATCGGTGAGTGCACCCCCCTACACACACACGAACAACAACACGCCGTCTCAACGTGAATCTTTTCCAAGAGAGGGAGGGGGAACAAGTCAATAACGCGAAAAACATGGGGTCAGGAACACACGAGCTGCAATGTATTTCTCTGGTCGACCCTTCCCCCTCATAAAACTTTTTTCCGCGTACTTTTATGTGAACGATTGGGCCGCACCAATATGAAAGGCTTCTCGTATGGTATGTGCAGACACTCTGCTCCTCCAATGGAATATTCAGCAAGTATGTATGAAAGAAGAGGCGATGGAGAGAGAGAGAGAGAGAGAGAGAGAGATGAAGAGGGCTCACTTCCATACCAGAACGCGCTAAACATGCATGAAAACTCTTGATGAAATGAACCCTTTGCTCTGTGTTGGAATGTTCAAGAGAGGGAGAGAGGAAAAAAATAGAACTAAACCCAACGAGGTGCTACCCGAGGAAAGTGTACGAAGAGGAAGGAAAGCTTGGGCAGAGCGAAATAGCTCCGAGGAATGCTAACCTAACCTCCGAGGGAAAAAAGAGGAAAGAAAGATGTATGAGATCTTGTTCTCCGAGCGCCTTAGAGTTTGAGCGAAGGTAAACACAAGAAAATAAGATGGCCACCAAGTAAACTCTACTTCCCGCGTGGCATGACCCTTTTCAAGTCAATGAAAAAAGAGTGACACAACGAAAAACTTGGTAAAACGAAAAACAAATACACAAAGATTGTTGATATGCTGTCATTTATTCAGAGGTGATCCTATAGGAAATTGTTTTCAGTTATCTGTGAAGAGTGATGAAAGTTTAGGTTCGACTGTAGACTGTGGAAAGTATGGCGATCGGAGTAGCAGCGATGCAGAGAAGGAACGAGGAGAAGCCGAAAGGGTATATCGAGTAGTATGATGACAATGGGGTGAAAATAGAGGCTCGTGCACGGTTGGATTTTGAGGGCAATGGTGGAGATGGCAACATCGTACACACTGAGAGGAAACTTGATCGATCGGTCGTCCATTTACAAACGGGGGCTGAAGGCGACACAGTTGCTCTTCAATAACCCAGGATGGTTGCACAGGAATATCATCCCCGAGGAAATATGTCGCACTCACTGCCGCTGTAGAAGTCGAAGTCAATCCCAGACTAAGAGGAGCCGCTCTTTCGCCGTCTTGACTTCTTTCCGACCCAAGCATTTGCCACTCCTGGCACTGCTGAAGACCATTACTGTTTTGTGGTGTGTTGTCGTGCATGTGAGCAACAGTGGCATTAGGGGGGTGGTGTAGGAGTCGGTCAGGCACAAGGGGGTGCGAGAGGAGAGGAAGATCATCATGTATGGCATGGTCGATATTTGGTATGCAGTTGGTGCGGTCATATTTGTTTTTGTTGTTGCTGTTGTTATTGTTGTTGTTGTTGTTGTTTGTACACACCTTTGACCAGTCAACCGGATCATGGAAGTGGTGGTCAAGGCGGCCAAAAGGCTGATCACAGCCACAACACACATGCAAACGATCCTGCTGCTCGTCACTTTGGGGTCCACCTTGGTCGCAATCCATGTCGTTCCAAGCGTGCCTTGAGCCACCACAATGGGAACAACAGCACTCGTTGTCTCCCTCCTCCTCCTCCTCATCGTCGTCGTCCTTCCTGTCGTCGGTGGTTGCAGATCTGCTCTCACCACGACTTAGCGGCCATGAATGTATTGCTCTCCTTCGGCGGTGGCGGTGACGGAGGCTGCGTCGACGATGGGGAAAACTTGTTCGATCAGGGTGATGGTGACAGTGGTCATGCTCATTTGAAGAACTAGAAACTTTGGAAGATCCTTCTCCATTTCCCATTCCCTCTCCCCTTGCTCCTCCTCCATGTTGTCGCTGTAGAGAACACTCATCACTGATCTCTGTGGATTCACCGTGACATGCAGAGGGCAAGTTCAACATGGTGGAGGAGGTGATAGTGGTGGTAGTAGTGAATGCTGAGATGCAATGGCAACAGCCGCCACAACCGTCATCAGAGGCTACCACCATTCTAGGGACTTGCATAACGCGTTCTCGGCGGCTGCTTCTCCGACTCAGACGTTCATGCGTGGCCGGATCGACAATTGTGATCGGATATGGGAATCGTGTTGCATCATTCGAATCGACACTGCCTCTACTATTACCGCTGTCAGCACTAACGGTATTATTGTTGCTGTTGTCCTGCATTGCAGCAGGTACCCACGGCCATTCTGTTGGAACAGCTCCCAGAAATGTCGTCGCCGCAGCTGACCAGGCCAAAGGCTGGGTTGGAGCGTTCAACCAAGGAGATGGAAAGTGTTCATTGCATTGGTGATGGTGATGATGATGGCGAAGGTTTTCGTGGTGTTCGTTGTTATCATCATCATCGTCCTCATCATCGTCCTCATCCTCCACGTCCGACGTGTGATGGATGTCACCATGCGATGATCCAGGGGGCGACGGAAGGTAATTGATGGCAAGATGATTACTGACTTCAGTTATGTTGTTCTCAAGCCCTCCAACCAGCGCAGGCAGGGGTACATCTCCTTCATCAACATGGAAAGGTGAGCTTGGCATATTGAAAGATATTGGGGCTTGCGAAAAAAAATCAAGCTAGCGAAAGGAAGGGGGGAAAGCAGTAAGTAGTTCCCAATTGAACAAAGTGGTGAAAAAGTCAAACAGAAAGAAAGTATTGAGAAAAAAAGTAACGCGAAGTTCAAACACCTGCTATTTGAAGGAAATGAGGTCTCCGCCGCCCATCTGAACATCAATAACTTTCTTTTTGAACATCATCAACACAGCGCAACCATCTGTTTATTTCGTGCAATGAGTCTGTGTGTTACCATAACTCAATTGAATAGGAAAAGCAAAAGCTGAGCTGCGTGTGTGCTCAGGCGCTCAGATTCGTGTTTTTTGTCCTTCCCTCCACGGAGGGATTGAGTGTTGTGAGCCGGGAGTAGTTGGAGGAACTATTCCACTGTTCTTCTCTGGTAAACATTTTTTTTTACAACTGCAAAGACAGAGTAGGTGAGCATTGGGGCAATAAGTAGAGGTGGATCAAAATGCAGCTTATATTAAAGGTATGTGCGACATAAGATAAAGGGACTATTTGCGAGGGAAAGGAAAGCAAAGAGAGAGTAGCAAACTCAGAAAATATACGGATATTAGTCTCTGGGGGCAGCAAGACGTTACCCGTACACAATATTCCTAGGGAAACATGCTCAAGCCTCTCTTTTCACTTTTCTTCCTCTCGAGATCAAAGGGTTTCTCAACATATGGAGGTCCGTTCGGGCTTAGAAATAAAGAAAAAGAACTATCCAAGGCGTCCTTCCGGAAAGAATCGTTGGAGGAGCATTCTTCACATCGAGCGCCTATAGACTGTATATTTCAGCCGACTTGGCGTTCCATGTATGAGATTTTTTGTTCTTAGATGAGCTGAAGGTAGTTGCTGGGGGCAATGCCAATGGTACCATCGGCCTTGCGTGCCTGCCACCACTTGCCCTTGTTGTCAACAATATCCAGAACCTCGCCCTTGACAAAAGACAACTCGTTGGGATCCTCAGGGTTGGCCTCATACGAGTAAAGAGCCTTGGCCTTGTATGCATAGTCTTGTGCAGGTGTAACAGCGACGGAGCTCAAGTTCTCAGTCTGGTGAGGGTTGGCAATAGTTCCATTGGCGGTACCAGCGTTGTTGGCAACAGCTGGTGTACGAGGGATGGTGAAATCATTGATCGAGCGCTTAATAAACGATGATTCCTCAGAGCCGAAAAAGAAGATCCAGAAAATCTAAAACAGAAAAAAAAGGTGTCAGCATGCTTGAATGATAAGACACTAAACGCTTTTAGCGCTTTGGCCATCTAGAATCAAAAATCGACCATCACTTACAAGAACAAAGGACTGGAAGATATAACCGGCACCAATCGCATTGCCAGATGGGGAGTGGAAGCCAGGGGTATTGATGAAAGTGTTTGTCAAATTAAAGACC
Organism: Actinomortierella wolfii; assembly: GCA_016098105.1. Lineage (NCBI taxonomy): Eukaryota > Fungi > Mortierellomycota > Mortierellomycetes > Mortierellales > Mortierellaceae > Actinomortierella > Actinomortierella wolfii. Next base: position 22,920 of record JAAAIY010000269.1, read on the forward strand.
TGGCTCAGGGATCCACCGAGGAATGTCAAGATGACCAGGCGGTAGTTGGGGACTGCTGCTGTAGCCACAGCCAGAGTGGTGCCAAGCATAAGGAACAGGTTGTAAAAGATCATCACCCATGAGGTGCCAGGATACGCGCCAAATACACATTGAGCAATGAACGAGATAAACCAGCCGATCTACATGAGGTTAAAGTTGTATGAGCGCAGATTGACAAAAAGCTGTTAGTAGGCTAATATCTCCATAAACAGGATGGCACTGATCCAAGAGATGGAGTGGTTGACAGGGTCGCCTTCTCCTGTTTGTAAACACCCAGGTTAGCGCTGTTAGGATAAGGTTGTTGCTCTTTTCTTACTCTTCCTCTGTGTGTATGTCAAAACTGCACTGTCTCGACAGACCGCAGCCAATCCAGAGTTGTAAATGGCTAAGAGTGTCCTCATGTACAGCCCAAACTGAAGCATCCATCGACGTAGTTGACACAGCCGTCTTCATTTTTAGCAGCGACATCCATAGAGACAACGGCTGTCTTTTTTTTGCAACGAGGGCTGTCAGAAGATCGATTCTATTTCTGTCTGACACAAAAAGCTGTTATGTTGGAAAAGGAGCCGTCTCCAGGTTGGTGGCAACGAAGGATTCCAAAATGGCTAGAAGTCGGAAGAACTTTTCCTCACTTGTGGGTGTATTCTATATGGAAATGACAATTATTAACGCGGCTACTTACTGCAAAGAGGAGCAACGAGCAAAGGAAGAATGGCTGGGCCAAAACAAGTCCAATATCGAGAGACATGGTTGAGTGTGTGTCGTGAGTAGTGCTATGGTGATGTTAGCTGCAATAAATTGAGGTTCCACGAGCACAAACAAGGAGTGGTTGCATTGGTTAGATATTCGTCATACGCTTCATCAATGAAGAAGTGTGATGCTGAACTGTTCGTGGTGTTGGGGAGGGGGAGGGATTTGAGTACAACTGCCAGGGCTGAAGTACAGGGCCTGAAGAGAAAGGAGCATGCATCTTTGTTTGAAGCTCACACATTAGTTCAGTCGGAGCGGAGTATGTGCTTTGCTTCGGCCTCAAACCAAAAGGGACAAGGGTCGCTCCGAAAAGTCTAGCCGCTATCCAACATATCTAGACCACTTGCAAGGGAAGCTTAAAGGATTCAAAAAGGTGATGACACAACTAAAGAAAAGCTAATGCAAAGGCGCGCAAACTGTCAGAGAGGTTCTTCCCTGTCTTCGAGTTTTCGAGCCTTGCTACAAGAAGTAGTAGTGCACACAAATGGCCAAGAAAAAATCGACAACATTCGTTTTCTAGAAAAAGAAATTGATACGTGGTGGGGGGGGGGGAAACTTGAAGTGACTCTTTGTTCCCTCTTCTTCAGAGGTTATGAGTGTATTTTGGGCAACAGGGAGTTGTACGGTGCAAGCTGAAAGTCAGTATGCAAATAGAAGGGAGAGTGGCAGACAAAAATCCGCGTGAAAGGGAGAGGGGCGCAGGCGGGAGCTTTTATCATCCCTCTCCGCAATATCTTTGAGCAAGGAGCCAGGGACGAAAGGATGGGTTGTCATGCAGTGATATAATCAATAGTTGCTGTTTTTCAGGGAAAGAGAGTAGGGTATGAGATGCAGCAGCACGCATGCGTACGCACACAGACCTTTAGGATGAGAATGAATGAGGGGAATGAAAAGTTGCAAGTATAAAATGGTCTGAGATGAGATGAAGGGCGTAGGTGATTAATGTACAATGGAGGAGGTGGAGGAGGGATGCTGAACGCAAATGGAAGAGAGAAAACAAAAAAGTGGGAATAAGAAAGAGACACTAGCAATGGACTTTTGGGCTTCTCTTCCAAGTTGTTTTGGTGCCACTACTTTTCCCCCCCTCGCTCATGCTCTTTTGTTCCCTGTCGGCTTTTGATTGTAATTTGGTACATCTGTTGGTACCCGGAGAATAACTATGCTTATCGTGCAACCAGACAAAGGATGTTCTTCTAGGAGGATGAGGCAAGGGGTGAGAGAGAAGGCAGAAGCATCTGTAGTAGTGCCTCGACCCTCCCTCGTTCTCTTTGAGTAGAATAAATGCTGATGGTGATGGAGATGATAGCGGTGGTGGTGGTCTTCGTCGTCGTAAGGTGGGTCATTGAGGTGTACAGGGGGAGTCAATCAAGGGATGCAGCTTGGAGGAGAGGACGAGGCGGTGGAGGGTGCTAAATCGGGGTGAGCAAAGAAGGGTAGTAGTTGGAGTGGAGAAACAGACAGGTGGTTCAGACACGACAGACAAAAAGTAAATGAAGGAAACCACTCACTCCCTTTTGGCAAAAGGGAGGTAGGCAAGGAGACGGAGCCAAGTGGAGACCCCGCCAAAAAGACATTGATCAGCGAGCCAGTCATCCAGCCAGCCAATCACTCTTGACGTGTAGGGTCAGTTGGATGTGGAATGGACAAGGGTAATATAACTATATGCTGGATGCATAAAAGGGCAGGAACACATAGGCCGGGAGTCATTGGGACCCAATGAGGTATATCCTTTCTTCCTCATCGTATCCATGAACAGCACTCGGATGTGCTTGCTTGTCTTAAAATAAAGACTTGCCTGAAAAAAAGTCGTAACAAAGAAAAGAGAGATTTGTGCGGGGAAGGAGAGGGTTAAGGTAGGGAAAGGGGTGGATGGGAAGAGGAGGCGGAGGTGGTGCAGGGGAAAGAGAACGGAAGGGGGTTCAATGAAATGTCAATGGGCGAAATGGAAGGGGATTTTTCAATGATGGAAAATGAGAAGAAAAATAAGAAGCGGCGTTAAGTTCATGGGCCAAGGGATGTTGCGCGAGAGAGAGAGAGAGAGAGAGAGAGAGAGAGAGAGAGCGAGAGCAATTGGAAAATTGGATTGAATTTCGGGTATCATACTACCCATTGTCTCCTTTGTGTGATTGGGTGCAAGAGCAATGACAGTTGGTATGCCACAACGGGTGGTGATATTGTCCAACGTTTTTTCTTTCTTAGTGGCCTTTGCTGTAACTCAGCTGCCTCTCTGCCAACGATCCAATAGGCAAGGCATTTAAGTGTGCCACAGACTACAATCTGATATTCCATCTTTTGTCAGGATGGAGGGGTAGGGGTTGTTTTCTTTGCCTGATGGCACACAGCTGTGTTGGCCAGTAACTGATTCAGGCACCACCACCGAGCGTTGGAATGCCATCCTCTTCAAAAAATGACAGGTAGATAGGGTGTATTTAGTAGACTATTTGGATTGAGCGCGAGAGCTTGCTCTGTCAAATTCGCTCTAAAATGTCAGCATCTGGAAACCTGCTGGGGAAAACGAAAGGAGGCAAAACGAAGTCGACAGACCACTGTACAAACGCAGTAAAGTCTTTCCTCTTTGTCTTCTTTCCTTTCCTCCTGTCCTCTTCCGAATCATCATAAGGATCACACATTCACGTTAGACGATCACTCCCTTGTCTTCGCATGAAAGCAAAGAAAAGATCCTTCCCCTCCCCCCGACTACATTGACCCCATCTAGTCTAGTAAGAGAGGAGAGGGGGAAAAATGTGTTGCATGTTGCCACAGATGGTATCAAGTATTTGGTTGCCCACTAGGCGACAAAACAGAACTGAGCCCACTCCATGCATTTCATCTTATCCTGCAACTGACAACGCACAGCACCCCTTTCTCGGAGTAAAATAAACATTCACCCGCTTCCCCCTCTTCCTACTTGTGAAACTGTATATCTCAAGACAAAAAAAAGCATCTTTCACCTTCAACATATCAAAAAGAGAGAAACTCTACTTCAGCGATAATGATGCCCAAAAGAGTGGATAGAGCGGACAGCACTATTTATGGTATTTTACATTACTCATTGACCGCAGCCTACAGCTCTCTTGCAACTACAGCTACAACGTGCTCAGCCATCGTGGTAACGCAGCTGAACATGGTCGCCAAAGATGCGTTGTTTGATCCAGGATGGCACAAACTCCCATTCTTTTGGAAGTGGCTGGTGTAAAATGTCAACATATTCTTGCAGTCGAGGACCCTTTTGCTTATTGTGTCGCGTCAGCATGCGATGCTCGAGCCACTCCTTAGCTCTGTTGGCGCATATGTCAAAGAGCGATGGAATGCGTACATTAGGATCAGCAATCGTGTACCGCAGTACGCGCCTATTTGTCGCCACATAAAGGTGCCGTCCATCTGTGCTCCACGAAAGACCATTCAGCCCTTCTAAAATGCGGAGTCGTCGATCCTGCTGCCCACGGAACGAGATCATCAAGACATCGTGTTTCTCTTGATAATGAGGTGGGCCGCACTCTTCGACAGTCTTCTCCGCCTCCATAGAGCCTTCTGCTTGCTGGATCGCGTTGCTGCTGCTGGCCGGAGGAGTTGACACCGCAGTACTCTTTGTAGAAGCCTTGTTGAACCGATGCTTCTCCTTTGGTAAAACAAAATTCTGGTCGCCGACGCAGCAATCTGTCACATCGACCACATGAACAAATCCATAGCGGTTTGTAAATGCAAACACATTGTCCAGCTTGGGATGGAACGAAATAGCAAACGATAATCCGCCCGCATCGACACAGCAAACAAGCTGCTTAGATGGTATTGCCCATACCAAAATGCGACTGTGGCTATCAGATGTGTGTGCAAACTTTGTCGAGCTCGCGTTCCAAGCGATGTATTGAGAAGTATAGGTGGTATTGGGATCATCAGTGAATAAAGAAGCCCTCGTGTGGTTGCCTCGTCGCCGGACGCGCGGTTCCCTTATGACATGATCAGGAATAATGAGTGTTTCTGGTCTGCCAAACAGGTGGAGTAATCGTGTCTTTTTAGGCTCTGAAGAATCTTGTGCCTTATGAGTGCCTTGATTTGAATCCTCCAAGTCAACATCGAGAATTTCGACCACCTCTGTCTTATGTCGTCTACGCACACGATCGTCCTTGTCTGACTCGTACTCAGACTCGTCCGTTTCGAGTTCCTCAAGCATTTGTTGCCGTTCCTCCTTTTGTCGCTGCAGTCGCTGCTCTTCTGTCTCAGGAATATGCTCAACCTTAATTACCCAGACTTTTTGAGCATCACCCACGACAGCAATCCATTTTCCGTCGGGTGAAACGCGGGCATCGTTGAGCCATTCACCATCAAATCCCTTTCGGATCCATGTGTGATCCCGTTTGAATTTGAAAGGGTGACATTCATCTTCTAGGCTCATCATACTAGGTTGTGTATCGGGAACGACGTGATCTGGCATTGAGACAATGAAGAGTCCTCTGTCGTTGCCTGTCATAACCAAGTAATGGTCATGGATACCTTTCTCTGTAAGCCGAGCAGTTGGATCAGCATGCTCGTTTTCATCCTCTGGATCCGTTACCTCATCCGATCCGTGCACTTCCATATCTTGACCTGGTAGTGTGGCTGTTGGATTATGGTACCTTGGCCAGCGTGCAATATCGACACTGTTAATCATCGTTGGATCGTCTTCAGGATCATCTCCAGGACCAATAGGCCCCTCGTACACCAGTGATGGCGGAGCATTATCCTGTATGCAATATGTTATTATTGTCCCACTCTGGGTTCCAAGAACCAGGAATCCATAGCGAACAGCCATGCAAATAACCGACTCTCTGTCTGTGAAGATCAATCTTTCGTTCACTGGCAAACGGCGATAATCATATAGCGAGCGGTCGAGAAACTTTGTTGCCTTACGCATCTTGAGAGGGACTGTCGACGGGTTGACGAGCTCTGGTAGTGGTCGATCATCGTCGCTATGCCAGTAGTTTCTGCGTCGCTCTTCATACAATTCGTGCGTCATTGCCTTAAGAATGCCGCAGCGGATGATACCATCTTCGTATGTTGTGTAGATATCGTCGCGTAAGCCTAAATTGGACGGTGCTACTACAAGCGAGTTGCCACACTGGGGGTGGTGTATTGTTGATGGAGAATAGGAAAGTTCCTGCGGCTGATCTGGACCGCGTACAATGAGTCGATGAAGCGAAAACTGCCTGTTTTGGATTTCAGGCTGGGTTGACGTCGTATGTCCAGCTTGCTCGCTAGGAGTCGTCTGGATGCCATGTAGCCGCTCCCACTCTCGCCTGCCTTTGTCAAGCTTGATGAACAACTGTCTCATCTTCATTGTCAGTCTAGCGCCATCGTTACGGAAATCATGGTCGTGGGTCTCTGAGTAATCGTACATGTCTTCCTCGCCTTCGCCATCATTCCCCGTTAGCACCTCCCGAGGCTCGTATTTTTCATCACCACTAAATTCGGACATGATATCTTCCTCATCTCCACGATAGACTGCTCGACACGATGGCGTGATGTTTTCGATAAATGCATCGTCCTCTAGGCCAGACTCATCGTCGTAAAAGTCGCTCTCCATGTCTAAGTCTTCGTCCCACATCTCACTTTCAGAATCAAAATCCTCCTCGTCATCAATGTCTTCATCATCAATGTCGTCATCATCCACCTCAAAGTGGCCTAGGTCGATTGAGCCGAAGTATGGAATAGAACCAAGGCCTTCGATGAAAGGAGGAGCCGGCGACGACATCTCAGCATCCTGTCCATCTTGACCTTCGCCTTCGTCCGTCTCCCACTCGGAGCCATCCTGCTGATCGACTTCATTTGAGGAGTGGGATAACGGATCCACGTTGGACGCAGGCGCGTTGTTGTTCGAGTCTGAATCACTTCCCTCTGAAGTGATATGGACATTGTGAGAGCCTTGTTCCATGTCTGAATTCTAGTTGTAGTTCAGCAGCTGTGATTTTGTTAGTTACTGAATGAAACGTTCATTTCTCTCCTTGGTGCCTCGTCATGTTGACTAACCTGCTACGAGTGAGCAAACCTGGATTGAGGTAATGTAAGACATGTAATTGAACTCCCTCTTTAAAATATACACAGGAAAATGTTGAGTCGCACATACTGCGTTTTTCCAACCAGGGTATAAAAATGGTGGCGCAAAGAGCAAGTACAAGACAAAGTGTGTTGTGGGGAGTACCTTTTTCAGATGCCATAAATCCAGAGTGGAGTGGTTGTCCCTTAAAGCACTTCTTGAGTGGAAGTAAAACTTTACAATTAGTAATCCATCTTAACTAAAATGGATAACGAATTGGTCTGATGACAAGGAAAACATGCGCAAGCAAGCAATCTATATGGGTCGACTCGACTATAAAGTGTACCCCCTCGCCACACGGATGATTCTCGAGAAACTCAATAATGGGTAGAAGGTGTGAGAAAGAGAACTATTGAATGATCGAAGGAAAGTATTACAAGGAAGAGCTATGGACAACTTTTTTTTAAACTTCAACGCAACTTTTCAAACGTTGTTGTTTATTGCTTATTCTCTATCCCTCTCCCTCTTTCTTCTGCCTTTTCGCTCGCGCGCATTCACAAGGCAATCGGGAATATACTCTCCTTGTCCTTTCCTCTTTTCTTCTTTCTCTGTTTCATAAACCATATAGCCGGTTTGATTGACCGCCTCCCTCTCTCATTCTTCGTCTTGCATTCATTCATTCGTTCCTCCATATGCATCCCACCTCGATCAACTCGAGGCCTGCTCTTGGAGATGGTCATAATGACCAACAGCTCACCCATAAACAAAATCGGTTGCCCGTCTCCCAAAGTGCGGGTCCGCCTCCCACCAACTCCCAGCCATTGCGTACAGTCAAGAGTATATCTCTTTATCAACAAAAGATCACAGCGACTGATGTAGTGGTCATTGGTAATAGATCTTCTATCTCATTTTTATCCCCTTCACTGGACAGGTGGGAACAACTATGAGGATTCGCATCAGGGGGAAGTGTGGTGGATCATTCGTGCCAAAAGATCGCTGTCGTACGTGTTCTTTGCATTCACCGAGATCGTTGGCGGCAACATTTCGTATCAGTCTTGCCAAGGCGACACCTGATCACAGACACAAACAACGAAAGGCAGTGCACGCCGCTCTGTTGCTCCAACTTTGCCCCAGAGTGGAAAGCGAAATCGGACCGTTTTTCTCTCTAAAGCTACCCTGTGAACAGCATGTCACTGACTGGAGATTGGAACTTCACAAGAGCGAGATTGATAGATAGTGGAGAACGCCGATTGACGCACAACCTACTCCATCACATATCTACAAACACGCTTGTTTACCCTTGTTAGTCTATGTTTCTATCGTACCTCCGTAGGCAACGGACCGGCGGGCTTGATCATGTCGCTTCTCTTGAGTGGATACGTCCCTTACTTCCACTCAGATGAATCGACGCCACATCCCGACCCTATCCTACAAGGCGCACTGGCCGCGAGTGATCTTGCTGGGGAACACCCTAGGTCGCTTTTGGATCAGGTAACTAATTTTGCCCTTGGAATGCGCACAACTTAGCGTGTCATCCAGTCCCCCCCTCCTCCATCCTTGTGTGCTTGCATGAAAATAGAGAAAGCGCTTTCCCGATGAGCCATCTCGATCTTTGCACTACCTGGCCCCTTTCCCCCTTTCTCATGCCAATTGAGTGTTGCCCTGTTTTGTTGCATGTGTTAAGAACGCAGCTACGCGGATGCCAACTTCCTTTCCTCCATCTCTTTCCCGTCATGTTCTCTGCGCAAACAAACAATGAATCCCCCTAAGTTTCCTGCATCTTGTTTTTCGCATGACAGAAATCACATCGACCACGCTGTCCTTGTCTAGCAAGAAGAGGGGGTGAAGGGAGATGAGGGCCGTTGATAGGACAGCATCAAATCCAACGTCAAATGGTGTCATTGTGGGGCTTAAATTGCGCAAAATGCCCAGCCAGAATTGGCAAACAATGCATTTCTCTCGCCATCTGCATCTAACCTTACTTTATCATAGTCGTCGGAGTGGGGCCATTTTGCATGCGTTAAGAAAGTAGGTTTTGGAGAAACAAAGCGCGGCAACTTATTCATACTACCTGGTATGCACTGTCTGAATCTGTTCATTAGGACCTGCCTGCCCTGGCGTCTCATATCCAACACCAACTGGCTGAGACTGGCCGTGACGCCAATCCTGTTGGTGCTATGCTTGACTCGCTCGCCCACCCTAACATTGATACCCAACGAGGTGAACATCCTTCTTATCTGGCATGGACTACGCCTCATAATGACAACTTTGAGCACTCAGCGCGATCCGGTCGCCGACCCCACGTTGTCCTTGGCCGTGGTGACATTGGAGGCATATGGGCTGATATGGACCATGACCATACTCAAACACTGAGGTAAAGATTCATCTATCCTCTGTAGGGGGGATCTGATTCATCCAACACACTTACCAGGCAACCCAAACCGATGATACTCGTCGATTCATGTCTTTATCATTCAATTACTTATACATCTTCTTCCCTTCTGCTTCACATTTGGCTCCACTTGTGCCAATTAAATTGCTTAGCTACTCGGAGAGCATGGAACTTCCTATATACTCGCTCGCACAGTTTCTAAAAGAGCATCCAGATGAATATGACGTGACCCTGGAGAGACCAAAACGGGCTACGGTTTCGGCCTACTACAAGTCGTATGCTGAAAGGATGAATATCCGTGATAACTTCTGGACTTATACCACTGTCACAGACGTCTTTCATCTCAAGGATCTGGAGAACCATTGCTGCTGCTATCTTGATCCAGATCTCACACAACAGGATCATGATAGCCGTCCAGGTGATGACGCCGATGAGTGGTCTGATTATTCAGGACAGTATCAGTGTCAGAAATGTTTGCCATACCGCTATGCCATTCTCGGGTATCGGCAACTGGCCCCATTTGCAAATGTAGAAGGGGATAGAAGCCAAAAGAAGAACAGTAGGAAACGGCGGCAACACTTCCTGCTGCGGTGCAAAACGCTTGCACTCGCCACTGGCACGTTTGACCAACCTCGAAAAATTCAGTTGAGTACATTTCAGTCTAAGCCTAAGTCTGAAAATACCATACCAGCTCCGACTCCAGCAGCCAGTGCACATTCGACCCCGCCCTCTACTATTCCTTTATTTTATGATACCCGGTCAATAGACGAGTGGATGGCAGAAGCATCTTCACCTGTATCGTCAGCGGCAGGTACCTGTGATACCTCGCTTCCCATTGTGATCGTTGGTACAGGGCTCTCCGCTGCCGATGCAATTCTTCTTGTTCGCGAACGCCAGCCTCATCGGCCTATAATTCATCTCTACCGATATGCCACTGCATCAGAACCTTCGCCGCTGAAGCGATGTCACAAAGAAGTGTACCCAGAATATGCCTCAATTTGGACACTCATGAAGAAGTGTGCTACTAGATTGGGACGAGCCGAAACGTCACTGGCTTCGTCCCTTTCTCCTGCTCCCGGAAGCTATTACAAGAGCTGCTATGAGTACTCTAACACCAAACCAAAAGAACCCTGCAACTGCCAGCAAGCAGCCGTTGATGAGACCATGCTGGGTACTATTTCTCCACAACCAACTCCCCCACCTTGCCACGGGTGCGTGTACACAGGATTGGCGGATGCCACGCTTTCTGGTTGGGATCCTTTGAACGGGCAGGTTGAGATCATTCTCAATAGCGGTCTTAGAGTTCAACGTCGTGTCGCGGCCATTGGCGTTTTTATCGGAAAGCAGGTCAACATGGGCTTCCTCAAAGGCTCCCTTGCGCTTGATTACCTTCAAGCACCTTCCGATTCAGCTCTACTGAACATTCCTTCTACTGCGCCTTATCGTAACAAACTCACGCTGGCAACAATGAGCACTCCATCACGTAGGCAACCAGAAAAGCCACTTGCGCTCGATACCCAAGTGCATATGTTACCACAACTACGGAAGCAAGAATCTCTTGATACCGCTCCTGACATTCCGACACCTCCAAGTACCCCACCTTTCCTACCTATTGAAGGGGAAGTACTGGTAAATCAGGATGACAACACCGACACAGTAGATCCGCAGATCCGAGACGAGAACTTGACGGCGCTCAAACCCATTGTCACAGACATGTGGACTCTGCGACTTGTACCTGCTCCAAGAGCAGCCCGACCTCTGCGACCTTCACTAGCCCAACGAGCCTTCACGCCACACTTGGCATCGACGTCTGTATCTACACCAACCTCGCCAGCCCTATTAGCAGTACACTCACACAATGTAGCAGTATCCACTCCACCGCCTTTTTCACCACTCGAACCTACTGTAGGGCCAACGTTGAACCCTAGAAAATTACAACCAGACACCAGTCCATACCACAACTCTGTCTTCCCGTCATCAGCAGAGGAGTCGCCTACTACTGACTCCTTGGGCAATGGCCACCCTTGTTGTGTTAGAACTTCTACAGAGGGTGCTACCAATGATCGCTGTCAGCCCTCCGCTTGCATTTTAGCCCAGCAGGAGAGAGTTGGCTGGCTTGGCCAATGTTGTCCGCAAGGTACCCAGTCGACATCAGATCTCCGATCTCGCTCTAATGCCAATCGCAAAGACGCCACATCGCTTCATCTGCACCTTCGCCAGCCTAAAATAAGTCAAGAACACAGCATGCAACGAGTCTGGCATCTACCACAGTCCGGGCTGCCCAGCCCACCGTGCTGCTTTTCGATGCCTTGTTCACCGGTCCTGTCTTGTGCGGACAGAGTTACAACAGGGCGAAACAAAGATGATCAACGACGTCGGACAGGGCTGTTGTCTATCCCTTCATTCTTCTCGTTAGGCCAGCGTTCGATTGACCCAACTCCGTCCCTCATACAACCAGCACAAGTCAGAGCGACTGTTGCCAAGGCTGCTGGTCCAACTCCGCGAAATGCACTTGCTGCCAAAGAATGCGCGAAAGATGAAGCAAAAAAGGAAGAGGAGCGTGAAAACAATAGACGTTTGGTTTCAGCGAAGCCATCCGTGGATTTTTCAGACCATGCTTCCAGCAACAACGATGTTCTGATAGAAAGTGGGAACGACGAGGAGTTCGATGACAGCAGCTCGTGTAGATGTAGCTCGAATTGCAGTTGTGGAACCTCGACCGAGTCAAGTGATACTACCATTTTGTCACCATCGTTGCCTCCTTTGCCCCGAGAGACAGCACTCCAATTTCCGTCACACCCTCTGATGGACCAGTCCATCTATGCTGTCGGCGCAGTGACGGGATCCAAATTTGTGCGATTCATCCTAGGACACTGCATCGCTTCTGTATCAGATATGATCAACAGCGACGTGGTTATACCCACTGCCTGTGATTAAGTATTATTTTTACCACCTACCTAACAAATAGATACTCTCACCTTTCTCTTTTATCCTCCCTACTCTCAAGCCCACTCTCCTATACCTACAGCTATATCATTCATTTTCCATGCGTGCACAATGCCTCTGCAAACCACTGTAACCCCACCATTGAAAAGCGAAAGGTTGAACGTGTTAGTTCCTGCTGGCAAATGAATATGATAAGCACCGACGTATCGAATATCCCTATCACCGCTTCTGCGGAAAGAATATGATAGACATCTTTGTCGAAGCTATACATAGCTCGCAGAGTCTCTTCCAGCTTGTGCAGCTGCATTTAACAGTATGCTACAGTAAATCAAAGCTGCTTTGGAGGAACAACCTCCATCACTACAAGCGGATTACCAAAGAGGTTTTATTGTTGGAGAAAGAGGAATGAGGCTCAGCAAAAATTGGTGCCTGTCGTGGTGGATCTATCTTCCTCTTAACTTCTCTTATTTCATTTTTCTTCTAGCCTTTCCTCCCTAATGCCAAAGCAACCCGTTAAGGATGCTGCATGGTCCTATGAAGTGATCAGACCTTCGCCATGACTTGTAGATATCACTTTTGATTAAGCTAACACAGGAATAAAAAAACAATGATGCTGTAATCCCCAAAAAAGTTTTTGGTTGCGGTAAACTCGGACGCTGATATTGCAAGGCTATCAAAAAAGGTCACTCGCGATTTTCTCGTTATTGTTTTTTTTGTTTCCTTTGTAGCTTCACCACTTACTTGAGGCAGTGCTATCGGACCTCTCTCTGCTTTCATTAAAATCATATTTACACAACACATGATTACCACTGACGATGCAACGTCATCAACCGAGTGCAATGCTGCAGTCATGATAAGGCTAGAAAAGGACTGTAGCGAATGGCGTGAAGTTGCTGACGACTTTATGAGCCGATGGGAAAAGTCTAACATAACTGGCCTACGCGTGGAAGACATTCTTCGATTCAGATGCTCTGCACACCTCGAAAAATCCTATGCCGATTATAAACGTGATCTCTGGAATACGGCTATCCAGGAAGGGCTGATAAACCTCAGCGAGGGTTTGGCTCCACTCCCCGACCCATTACCACCGCGCAAGGTGACTGCACCTCCATCGATAGAAGACTTCGTGCTCGAGTCAGAGCTGTACCATGGCACCTTTGCATGTATCTCTCAGGCAGTCTTTGATGGTTTGCACATCAAGGAAACAAGTCATGCTGCACCCCTTTCGATCCCGTCATCGTCTACTTCCGAATTTTCTGCATCTCAGGTGCCCAAAGGATGGTTGGTCGCGAACAACATTTGCAAGATAGATGGGGCGACTGAATACAGTACCTTGAGCAACAAAAACTCCACCACGTACGGCAGCAATGGCGAGGGTCACTCAAACCAAAGCGACATTAATTCTGAAGACTTTAGTAAGTCAGATACAGGCTGAAGTAGTGCATGTCTTTTTGACTATTGATTGTGATGATCTGTGATACAATTTGTGGAGAAAACTACAGGTCAACAAAAGCATGCGATTCCTGACCTAACTTTTTCGGGGTTCCAACACCGTACATAAAAGTATTGTGCGAGACGGACTTTGTGATCCATTCTCGAGAAGGCGAGGTTAATGCAACATTCCAGAAGGGTGATCCACATAAGGGAGAGCAGGTCTGTGAGGCAGCCATTGGATACTTTGGCACTTTTCTTCATAAGTTATGTGTGTTGTAATGCTAAAAATTTGACAATAAGAGACCTCTCTCTTATCATATTTTAGATTGTTAAGACCTGTGACCAGAAAGGGTGCGCGGCATGCGGTATTGTGCGAAACAGCTTTGACCTAAACAAATCAGGCAAGGGTTCTAAGCGACGCCAGCAGGCGCAAGGCGTCTGGCAGCGCTTCGGCCATGGAATTTACTTTGCGTAGGTCAAGATTGGATGTGACACCTATTGTAGTACACCACTCTAAAAGGTTCACACGTTTTATTATATTAGTATCAATCTTGTTTGGCTGACATACAATTTTTCGGCGACCCAAACATAGGTACCACACCTCCAAATGCCACTTCTACTCAAAGATTGGAGTACGTAGCCTGCGCCATTTTTCCGAATGACCAACATTCCTTGTGGTAGACAAACCCATGTATCATCGTATTATTGCTCACACGCACTATCTCCTTTCTTATAGGTCACTAGTCAGCATCCTCAGCACCAGCGCTACTACAGCTCTATGGTGAAATCCAAGGTTGCACTGGGAAAGATGTATAAGACAACCACAGATGTGAGCAACTTTGTATCAGCCCCGGATGGCTATCACAGTGGTAGGATGGCAACGCGTAGCACACAAAGCACACAAGTCACTATGGCTCCTCATGGTCCCACCCAATGAGGATGTACAACTAAGCTAAAATAGTTTATGCCTTTTTTGGTTCCTTCCCTCTGAATAGTTGCAGCGATCCCAAACATTCACCCCTCAATGAACTACCATGAATATGTAGTCTACACATCACATGCATGTCTGCCAACGCACCTGGTCACATATTCATTCACCGCTACCGATGAGTACAAGATATAGTGCATATTCTTTCCATCCCTTTTTCGTAAGACTTCCCCTCTTCAAGGTTGTTCGTAGTACAAAATTTGCCTTTACATTTTTGTGGAGAACCATTATTGACCACAACTTTGATCATGATATTCGTTGGTTCATAAGAAGCACCTCCAATTGGTTCGAATAAAGATCAGTTTAAAAAAACGAGTTGAAATGGAGAGGAGCATGAGACATCATTTTTGACCTGATGATTAACGCGTGCCGGAAATAGCATGAACAATGAAAAAACAAAGGTTACAAAGAAACAATGGTGATTTCTAATGGGTATTCCTGAAACAAACATTTCTCTTTTTACTTTATCTGACTTTGCCTCAGTAAAAGAGAAGCAGACTCAAACATGTTCTATCTTTCCATTCTCGTACCATAAGCCCGTGTAGCCTTCATTTCCGCTACTCCTCTGCATCTGGAATTAAGGCGCAATCTCACCAATACAGTTACTCCAATCGAATGGGCAGCAACAGCACCTATTTAATACGATAACGGCCGATCCTTATATGTCCATCAACATCAAGTTGCTGAAGAGAAAAAAGGGCAATACCGAACAGATGCTGTAGCATGAAAAAAAATTTTGTGCTCACAGTCGAAATATAGTACATATGTTGGCGCTTCAATCCCACCACCTTGTATTGCCCATGTAGTACCATTCCAGAGAGTAATAATAGAACAAGAGGAAGGGCTTGACGCGAAAAGTGAATAAAACGCCAAAATTGGTAGTTAGATATCGCCAAAGACAAAAAGAAATGCTTTTCACAGTCTATGCTTGCACTCAAAAGAGAACAAATCGGATGTTGGCCTTACATTTTGAAGCCATACCCAGAGAAACCTTTACAAACAAACCAGGTGTAGATGTTCTTTTATTATGAAGGTGTAGGTGGCAAGGGTAACAAAAAGAAACAAATTGTTTGCTTTCTCCGTATTCGCTTCCTGTCAATTGTTAGTAAGCTTGCCAAAGTGTTTCCTCGTTTAAGGATAGTAAGAGATGGGATGGCTACTAAAGACATTTGGAGTTAGAAGCATGGATTTTTGGAGAGTATAAGGTTGCCAGAGCTCACAAATGGGCGCAGGAGACATGGGCTGGGGAAAAAGGGCGCAGGGATAACGAGGGCTGGGGACAAGGGCTGGGGACACGAAGGATTGAAATTTAAAGCTCCCTCCTCCTTCCTCCTCCCTCTCCACTCAGTTCATTAAAACCATTCATATATAACGACCTACCACCCTTCCCTGTCCAGTTATAAACAGTTTTCCTCAAGCCTCATTCCTTAAACCATGAAGCTGTCATTCCTTGCCATTACGACTCTCGCGACTGTCGTCGTTGCGCAGAACGCGACAAGTCCGAAGCCCGAGTGTGGTCGGTGTATACAAACGCGACTGCAGGAACAACCTGGATGTACCGGCGTGGTATATAATCTGGAAAACAAACCGGACGTGAAAAACGCTATGGCTTTCCTAAACTGTTGGTGCACCGTCGATGCCTCGTTCATGGACTCTTGTGGAAGCGACGCTGTCTGTGGTTCTGATGTCAGCACCTACAAAGCCTCTTTCAAGGAATCCGTGGCTGCCATGCCCTGCAAGGACATTAAGGACATTCACGCCAGTAGCGCCTCTACCCAACTGGTGGCACCTATGGCTGCCAGTCTGGTCGCGTTCGCTGCATCCATGGCCTTCCAGCTTTTGTAATGATTAATCATTTCAAAACACCCCTTGAAATAACAAGAGAAAGCAGGAGCCGTAGCGGGAGACATCCATCCCAATATTATAATACACTCCATAACGCAGTCTGTCCTTTAAAACAATCACCAAAGTGTACATTTAAGAGCATCAGAGAGTTTATTTCGGTTTGAGGTGGATGGGGGGAACAGAAAAATGAACAAAACACAAAACAGAGAAACAGTACTTTGTTTACTTCACAGAAACTGGAAGAGATGAAAGAGGTCTTTAACAATCTCTTTCTGATTCCGCATTTTACCAAGGACGAGCATCATGTTGACAGGTGATGGGTATCACGGTTTCCATATTTTTCATTCCTTCCATTTTAAAAGGACTAGTCTTACACTTTGCAACTTCAACTATCTCATGAAGCTGTTATTATTAGGCCTTGTCCTAGTGCCCTTTGCGCCTTCCGCCTCGACGCTGGCCGATGATCGCAGATCGGACGCGTTCAGCATGACCAACAATATTCATGCCGATGGTACAAATGAGATCTCAAAGGTAAGTTTTCAAGTTTTGGATCCCCTATAGATCGATGAATTGGGTGATTTGGTTGTGTACAGTTTGCTGTTTAAAGTACATTTCTTGTAGTACTGAAGAGTTCAACTGCACGTGCTTTGATAAAGGCACCAGCTATATCACGATGTCTATCTCAAAGACAAGGCTTACAAGCACAAGGATCACCACAACAAACGCCACTACACTCTGTCAAAGCGCTACGATAAACCCCTTGCCTCCACGACTACGTCAACATCAGCCCTCTCCAACTCTGCAGAATACTCTGCCTCGATGAACTTTCGAAAGGAGATTGTGGCCTTTCAAGAGGTAGCCGAAAGTAACCTCGTTCTTGGACACTACAGTGTGGGGGACGGTGCCAGATCTTGCGCATCTGCTGGTAGCCGTTGTTCTCTGGAGCTGTATGTTGGGTCCGGTTCTGTCTCCGTTTGTTAAGCTTCCTTCGCTTATCGTTGAGTTGTGTTAGGGCGAGCGCCGTCCGCGCTCGTAGTTTGAGGGAGTTGACTGTGAGTCCTAAGAGGTCGTCCGCTTTGCAGCCCTTGGGTGATTGGTTTGGTTGTAGTTTGTGGATTGCTGTGTATGAGCGCCAGATGCTGTAGATTACCACCGAGTGGATGTGAAGGGCAAGCCGTGGTAGCTTCTCCGTTCGCGGCCATCCAAGCATACAGCCATCACCTAAAATATTTAACTCCTCACATGATTATTTCATACATTACTTTCTGTAAGTGCATCACTCATTCCTTACATATTCTGTTAATCACATTTAATCCTATATCCATCAGAATAATAAACAGTAATAGAAAAAAGCAGGAATTCTGTCCGTAGATGCAGACTTCTTATAAGCAATATGCATATGGATCGATGCTCACAGCTTTCTCTATTTAAGAAAAAAAGGGTCATATTTTTAGGCCCCAGCTTCATCGACTTTTATAAGTACCGACTGTTTTCACCTTCTGGCCAGGTCATCATGTCAAGTAGCGCCTCCAATTCTTCC
>JAAAIY010000027.1:0-32439 GCA_016098105.1 Actinomortierella wolfii
AACCCGGGTCTACCGCGTGGCAGGCGGTAATTATACCACTAAACCATCCACGCTTTCGAGTTGAAAGCCGTAGGATTTGATCCTACAAGAATCATATTTGCCTAATCACGTGACGATTTCGTATCCATCATATCACGTGATCTGTTGAGGCTGTGGGAGTCAGCCCATATGGTTTTCAAAAGAGTAGCAGGAGCATCCGCGCCGATCGCGTTCAACACTCACGTTTACAGACAGCCTCAGATAATACTTTTCCCGGTTACTTCTACGCATTCTTTTCAACACACTGGCTTTAAGACGGTGAACACATCAACGCGGCCGAAGAGGGGATTAAGTCACCTACGGAAGTTCGGTCATCGCTTGGACTGATTTCGTCACGTGATTTAATGAAAATCTTAATATGTCGCGAGAAATCAAACTTCTGAAAACAGATCATACCATTACCAGCTCCAAAGGCACTCGATACCTGTTGATGATGGAGCGACTGGGGAGAATCAACTGCTTTTAGTGAACGAAGGTCTGCCTGTACAACCTTGCTTAGATAAATAACTTGGTCCGCGACCTAACTCTGTTTACTCAAGAGACTACGGCGATTGGCAGACGTGTAAATCTGTCCATGGTCCAAAAGACATGTTTTTAGTACGCCCAAACACCCTCCAATGCATATATCTTCTGAGGCACGTCATTTACTCATGCGAAAACTCTCAAGCACGGATAGCTATTTCTCACAGCTTGCCTAGGTGGTGAGCACCGTTCCTTTACGGCGTAGAGGCGAACGGGCCTACAAATACTCTGTTGGGTTACTTTAGGAGTAATCTGGTTCCTCTCCTTGGCGCAAGACTTGTAATTATCGCTTTTTTCTTTACGCAAGCAAAACGAATCGCCAAGCTCCCAAATAGGGTAGTCATCTGTAAAAATAAACATCTCATCCTTCGTTCCATGTACCTACACATATCCTGCAGATCAGATCCTACTCACTCCCACATAGCATGGTCGCAGTCTGAATGAGTACGGCACCTCTCTCAACATTTTCCCCCTGACTTTGTTCCGCCTCGTGAACTAAGAGTCATTGATTATAATTTGAAATCGCACTCCAGCTTCAGTTTCAGCAACTGCAAGGATTTGCATAGTATACTGAAGTCAAGTAGCAAGATATTTAATGGGCTACGATGATGTTAAAAGCTTGCACTCTACATTTCATTTATTATACAGCGCAGAAATCACACTGTCGTTTATTTATGTTATTCCATAATGAAAGGAAATATGGATGCTATCTAGGAGCAAATACCAGAAGGCGTGCCCATTGCGTGAAAGAAAAGTTTTCAGCGATCGTGCAGCGGCAAGCTGTCAAGTCTCTTATGTGCGAGCACGTTTGACAGCTTGTGATCCGTTCCCACCAAATAAGAGGCCTTTGCGAGATGATGCGA
The DNA here is from genome assembly GCA_016098105.1 of Actinomortierella wolfii. Lineage (NCBI taxonomy): Eukaryota > Fungi > Mortierellomycota > Mortierellomycetes > Mortierellales > Mortierellaceae > Actinomortierella > Actinomortierella wolfii. The sequence goes on from JAAAIY010000027.1 coordinate 1,425, forward strand.
AAGACGACAACGTAGTCGACGACGAAGAGGAAGACGATGGCGAGTCTTCAATAGAAAGCATTCGAGAGAGATTGCGTTTCATGGGTGATCGCACTATCTCGTCATCGTCATCAATTACCTCAAGCATACCATCAGCATCCTCTCCATGCTCGGTAGCAGGTGACGATACGAACGAACGTAGCGAGTTGGCATGGCTGCTACCTCCACCGCTACTGCTACTGCTACTGCTGTTGCTGTGGCTGCTGTGGACACCATGCAATCTACTCCCCCATTTTTTCGATAACGGCGATGGCCAGCCACTATTGCTGCTGCTGTTGCTAATAGTAGCAAGAGCGCCAACACGACCGCTGGGTGACGGTGGCCAGGGCTCTATCGATGATGATGACGGCATTAGCACGGGACTCCCGCGGATCTGAGAGGCGAAATGTAGTCCCATCTGAATGGACTCTCGTCGTTGGCGATTTCGACTTCTTGTGGGCGTTCTTGGGGCGCTGGGGCTATCTCCGCCGCTGCTGCTGACAACGATACTTGGACCAGGACCTACAGGTGTACCGGCAACCTTGATGGTACGACCAGGTGACGAGGTTCGATGAGCATATTGCAGCCATTGATCATTTACATCGGTGAGAGCCCGACGCAAGAATCCGCGTCGTGAGGGGGTCCTGGGAATATCCTCATCCTCAGCTCCTGCCTTCTCTGCTTCCTCGTCTAGGTCATCCAAATCTTGGTGGTGTATCGGAAGGGATGAACTTGTCTTGCCTTGTTTGCTCCGTGGCGTGGCGGGTACTACATGGCTAGAGGATGGAGAGGCTGGAATCTCGGCATACATATCGCCTGATGAGTATCGTCCAAAGTCAGTCGGCAATGATGATGAGGATGGGGCTTGTTGGTGGTAGGTTCGTGGGGTACTACTACTCTTGATGACGCCCCAAGATGTTGAGCCACGTAATGCGTTAAGGTCTGCATCATCATCATCATCTCCGATGAAAGACTGTTTTCCTAGGCGGCCATGGCCAGGTTGCCCTTCGTTGTCGTCAGCTGAGACCTGGCTTGAGTTGCTCGTACCAGTAAAAACGGCGTCAGCTTTGGAAAGTGGGCCTTTGCGTCGGAAGAGCTAATTATCATATTGCAGACAGTTTACAGAATCAGTTTGACACCACTCTTTGCCTACACACTAATAATCATAATCAGGGTCTTCGGCGGGGAAGCATGTTTTCACACCTTCAGGACTTCCTCACTCTCCTTGTCATGGTAAAACTTCTTGAGCTTTAGCTTAGCCACCTGGGGTACATTTTCTTCTAAGGAATGTGGAATGAAGAGTTGAGATTATCCAGCGATTAGAACTGTTATGAATGACATTAAAAAAAAAAGAGAGCTTGCCTAGCAGACCAGTGCAATGTCGTACCTTCTTCCACTGCGTTTTTGGAGGTAGAAGACGTTGCTGGTGTACCCAAACTAGACTGGGATTGTGAGCGAAGCATGGCTACTGGTTGCGCGGTTGTCGATGTCTGTGTTGATTTGAGACTACTGCGTGTTATTGTAACCTGCCGATTCCTAAAGATCGGATTGTTCAGAACGCTGTTCTTACTCTTCTCAGAGATCAACGAAGAACTTCCTGCTCCATCCTTGGCCTTAACGGTGGTTTCCCTCGACACGCTTTTGTCTTTGCTGCTGCTGCTGCTGCTGCCACTGCTTTTACTGATCCTGTCTTTGAGGACATCTCGCACACGTTTCGCAGAAGGGCTTCTGAGTGGATCTGATCTCGGTAAGACGCCTAATGACAACGAGCGTGCTATTCCAGCTGTGCGGTTTGGACGTGGCGAGGTCAAGAGGCTCGACGAAAGTTCAGCTCCGCACTTGGTGGCCAGAACTTTGACCAGCTGCGGTAAGCTAGCTCCGTAGAAGCGCTTGACGATGCGGGTAAAAAATCGTTTGGCGGGATCCATATCCTTACTCCGCGGCGTTTCAGGGCTTTGCATGAGACGATGTTGATTTGATTTAGAAGAAGAAGGCTTTTTATCTGTTCCATCAATCGATGCAGTGATGCAAAGGCGATCCATGAGGCTCAAGATGGATTTGGTGACACTTGGATCACGCTTCATTGGTCGAATCTCTTCGAGCTCGTATTTCTTGATAAGCATCTGGATTTGAAGGTTCTGAACAATCTGAATCTGTGTACTGAATTATGGTGGGTGATACATAAACCACAAAAATAGGGTCAGTAGGCAACGTAAGTGTTAATGCTGTCCAGTTAAAAGGAAAGATGTGCAACCATCCAATGGATCAAAGAGTATCTTTCTTACTCTTTCGTCTTCAAAGCCTTGAGGTCAATGCGAAGCTCGTCGTCCTGAACACTTGTCATAACTCGAGCTTTCCAGGAGTCGATGGCTGGCCGTTCATCCTGTAAAATAACATAGTTATCTGTGGTCGTCTTGGAGTCGGCCATCTTGGAGATATGTAGCTCCTTTCCAATTTGCTTGTATTTGGAGTCGAGTTTCGCGGGCGAGATGCGAAGAAACTGAATAATGAAATTGACCAACGTTTGCTATAAACGTATATTGTTAATGAAGAGCAAACATGTCGAGAGCACATTTTTAGTGAAATGTCAGTGAGGAAGAGGTTCAACGCCCAATATTCATCATAGGATATATAGTTACCATTGCAGTCTTGATCGGGATCGACTGTCTGCTCGCCAGGCTCGTAATTTCCTTGCTTGTTGCGATAATTTTGTTGGTAAAGTCTGTCACAGTGTACTGTAACCCAAGAGAAGGTAGTCATGATGCGTGTGAGTAGAGTGTTCAAGGAAATCCATGTAGAAAATAGCTACCTCTACAAGATGAGTAGCCCAAATGTATACCTTGTAGTCGTAGAGATACTTAATGTATGCCTTGCGAACTCCCAAGCAAAGGGTATCAACAGATTCAATGGCAGTAATCTCTGTGTTTGGATCATCCGGTTCCGACTCATCTTTATCTCTTTCCGCCTTTTTGTTATTGCTATCAGTATTCGCCTCGAGATTCTCGTTCTTACCGCAGGGTGCTGCCCAAAAGTCTCGTGGTGCTTTCGAGAAGCTGCATGGCGGCATCATAGCCGAGCATGTGCCGTTCTCTTCTGGGATTTTTTCGACAAAGACACCCACAGGGCTGAGTGTTTGTTCGATCATAGCCATTGAAAACGCTCGAATAGGCAACAATCCCGCCTTGTGATTGCAGCTGTGGTGGTTCCTCACCGTGGCAATCTTGGGTATCCGTGCAATGTCGATAGGATTTTCCAGTACTTGGATGATGCCACTGCCACGGACAGTGGGAACTAAGGCTGCAGGTACGACCCGAATTTCCTCTTCAGCAACAGCAGACTGGGCACTGTCTGTATTTTGATCCTCTTCGATTTGTATATTCAGCTCTAGAAGTAATACGTCCCGCTTGTCGTACAAGGAGTGGAGAAGGTGTACAAACCGTTGGTCTGGCTTGTCACGCATTGGCTGGCAGAGTACGTGGGTGCGGGAGACAGGACTCTGGGTCCCCTGCGCGAGCAATGCCTTACTGAACGCACATTGGGGGATGCGTTTAATGGCCACCACCGACTCAAGCAGTGTGATATCAAACGAATCCTGGGCTTGACTCTTCTCCTGAGTATTTCCACTCTCTGCCAGGTCTAGTTCGCAGACTAACAAAATAAATCGAAGGGCAGGATGCAGACAAAGTTGGTAATTAGCGCCAGAGTCGGTGTAAAATAACACTAGATTATATGAATGAGATGATCTCCACTGAATAACGTACCACGCGACTTTGACTGCGACAATAGATCACAGCGCCAGGCAGTAGATGGAATGAACGCCACAGGGTGGTTAGGCTCAATCTCATTGGAGGTGAATGGGTTCCAAGCCGAGCGAGAAAGCTTAAGACCAAGACTGGGTTGAATATGTGTGGCTTTGTAGGGTGCAAATATTGTCGCAAACGAGTAGAGGTCTCCAGGAGCTAGGGTCGCATGTAATATATGAAAGGGTATAATATGTCCTCCAAATGCATTGATAATTAACTGAAAGGTTGTCCGTATCATCTTTGCAGTTGTTGCTCGTGTCTAGAGAAATACATAGCAATACAAAACAGGGATGAGAATACAGGCGTAAATTTTTTCCAGGACGGAAGAGTTCAGTTACGACAAGGAATGTCCGAGCAAGCATCAAACGAAATCACCAACCTTTGCTTGCAATGGCTGCATAGAGTACTCTGATCGAGTATCGATCCATGATAAGCTAAGATTTTGATCAACGAATCTTTCCCATGGGCCTTGATCGAAGAAGACATTTTTGATATTGGCAAGCATGTCAATAAACTCGCTTGTCCGCGGTCCCGCCATAACGCCATTCGGCTTATTTGCCGCCCGTGTCGCGTCCCCAAATAATTCCAGATCTTGCCACGAATGTGGGAGTGGCGAAACGAGAAATATATAGTTCTTGATTGGGATTGGTGGAGGGTTCTTGTGCGTCTGAGATTTCCAGGTAGTGGCTGCACCTCCAATTGGTTTGATGGGCGATTGGAACGAGCTGGAGGGTGTCCAGGCGAAGTCAGAGAGCGAGTGTACAAGCTGTGTGCGAATGTTGAGGCAGGGTGATGACATGGATGGCGTGGCTGGTGGCTGTGCGAGTCCTCCGCTGAGCGTCCTGACCATTGCTACGGATGCTGGCGCGGGGTTAGCAGTTGATTGTGATGCGGTCAAGATCCGAAGGTACTCGTCCATGCAGCCGTTAATACCAGCCTTGTTGAATTCTTGGAAACGGCGATTGTTCAGAGCTCCGACTGCCTGTGGAGCCATCGAGTCAAAGAATTGGAAAGCCCATTGAATGGGTTGCCCCTCCTGGCTTTGGAACATTAGCAGGATGCGGAGCACGGTCCTCTTGAGCTTCAACACTGCTAGTTTTGCCTCATGGTCATCGAGAGGGCCCCCTCCAGGTACATGGCTTTGTGGACGGAAGGTATCGATCAAGAAAAGGATGTTGGGCGGGACCCTTGTATGTGATCGAGTGCCACCAACAGAAACCATTGTTTCTCCCTAAGCTTGTAAGCAGGAGCCCAACGTTCTAGTAGTCTCAATGTGCCCTGAAGAGTGAGAGAGGCAATGAGGGAGATGGCGTGTATTATTTCTTTGTGTGTGCCAGGAACTGCTAGAATTTGCAAGTATTCGGTGAGCAAGTAATGCAGAATGGTTGTGAAGTTGAGTTTTTGTAATATTGGAGATTAGCTGGTCCTGAAATGAGGTCTTACAAAACAACAAAAATTTGCCACCATGTCTCCTCTTCGCGTTACTCCTTTCACACCACTTCATTAAATTGGAATCATTGGGATCATGTATACATTGATCTGCCAACCTGGGAAATGAGGATTCAACAATGTCTCTTCCTCAAAGTTCCACTAATGCTTCGGCCCCAACGCCCAAAAACAATGTAACACGGACCAAAGACAAGCAAGACAGGTTACCAGCACCTCTGGACCCGTTTGGCAACGAAGTTTGCCTTCTTTTTCTCAAATATGGCAAATGCCGTTACGGTAAAAAATGCAAACTGAGCCATATCAAGCCTGACCCAGGTACACCATAAAGGAAGGCGCTGTGCTATAGGTTGCTAGAGGAACTGCGACGGTTGTAACTGAAGTAGATTGTCTATCTGTGTATCATTTCGTTTTGCAGATGCTCCTCCTCCGACACGCATGGTCCCAGTCACTAATGAAGAACCACAGCCGAGCATTGCCCCTGATGTAAAATTCTCTTTATCAAAAAAGCGGTTACAGGTGCGGGATCAAGTATCATCGCCATCGACGGCGGTGGTGCAGAGGACTACAAACCCGGGCGCAATGCATTCACCCGCTGTTTTGACAAGCAACGAAGAGTCCATCGAGATTACGGATAAATCAACAGGATCCGAGGAAAGTGGGCAACTCGAATCCTTGAAAACTCCAGCAGCTTCATCTGGACGAGATGAAGCACAGCATACTACTACTTTGGCCTCTTCTCGTAAAAGGAGAAAAGTTGTCAAGGAATCTAGTGAGTCAGCACCACTCCTGGCACCGTATTTTGTCAAACCAAATCGACCTTCAGCATCTTTCCCTACGCCATCACAATCCAGAGTTGGGGTTGCTCGCCCTACCACTGGGAATAGAGAAGGCTCAAGTGCCACTAAACAATCCTCTAACACCAAAATATCAAAGAGCGGAGGCAATGCTGCGACTATCCCTGGCGATCGTATTGAAAAATGGTATGCTACATACCGCGCCGAACTTGATCCAAAGACAGGGCGGTTAATGATGACGGCAGGATCACCAGACACGCGTGGCAAGAAGCTCCATCTCAAAGCCATGCGGCGGCACCATTGGGAGTGCAAGCAGGCTGTCTTGCAAGCCCTGGAACGAACAGTGCCTAAAACATATTCTCTCAAGATCGCACGCTCTCGAATTGACTGGCCGCGCGTTACGCCATACTTGGCGCTGGCCCTTCAAGCAGCTTTTGAACTAGATATAACCCATGAGTATTTGCCTGTGCTCGCGTTAACAGTGCGTGCACAGCTGGAACATAATGCTCTGAGCGGGCGAGCGCTGGAAGCTTTGCTCGTGTCGTGGGGTATCTCGGAGTTGCAGGCGCGACGTTGCGGCAACCTTATATGGGAGATGATGGTCTCTGCAGCGGGCGATGCTTCGATCGCTGAGGACAGACTTGGGGTGGGGTACATTGTCCGTCAGGTACAAGCCAAGCATGATTTTATTATCTTGCGAGATAGACTGAGCATGTACAGCGAGCAGCAATAAAAAAAAGCAGGCTCTGTGTAACCATGATCCTTTTTGCATGTCTGCCGATTTTGAGTTTGAGTGACCAGTCTTGCACATGCATGTGAATAAGCTCTTTTTCACATCACTTGCCATCACCTACCACATCCCATTACAGGCTACCTTACCATCCTCATTGCTGCTACCTTCTCCGTCCCGACTCTCAAACATTCATTTCTCTCTACACAAGGAGAGTGTTTGCATGCCATGGTACTCCCTCAGGGCAACTTTGTCTTTTGCGAACGACGGCGCATAATTGACATTTGCAAAGGCGAGAATGATGTCATCATTGTCAACGCAGATGTCATTCTAGAGGGATATCAGGTCTACCTTGTCGAACAATGGTACTCTCTAAAGGCGAACCCGTGGTTCTGTTGTACATGATTTTGGCTATGTTGAACGACGGAGAGCTGGGGCAAGGCACTCACACGCTGGCCTTTATGGTTGCTGCTATTCTATTTGCACACAGGGTCACAGAAAGAAAGCGGGAGATCGACACGGCTATCTCATTTACTGGCGATCCATTCCACAAGGTATATGTGCTCCATGGTGGACAGTCTTGACCTCACCGATGTATCACATTATTGATCGTAGAGCTGATATCATTCACTCCTCTAACAATTTAGATCCGCGCAGTTGCCATTCGAATCGACAAGCCTGGTGTGCAATGCAAAAGATTGGAGGAGATATTTGAGACGCTCAAAGCAGATGGTGCACGGCGAAAATCGGTACGTGGCAAGCATGTGTTGCACAACTGTTTCCTTTTGATGGTAAAGCGTCTCTAGTATCTAACTCTCCCACTTTGCGGATCTTACTGATTTTTCTTTTATTTTTATAGACCAATTTTGGCGACGTTTTTGTGACCAATCTCAGTCTATTTACGTCGTCGCTGAACATTGTACATGTGCCAGATGGTGACTTTGATTTGTACAAACACCGTTTTTACCTCAACCTGAATCTTCGGCGCATGGGATGCAGCGGGCGTAGTGCACTGACATTAAAGTCACCAAGGTACCTTAATTTTCATGAATTTATATCATAGAGTATTTTTCAACCACCATTACTTACACATTCGTCTGGCATACAATGTATTCAATTCATACTAGCGATGCACAGCGGGAAAAATTCAACCAACTTTATAAAATCTCGGACAGTGCCGAGTTCGAGGAGACAGTTATTCGTTTGGTCATAATTGTTCAGAGCTGCCTTTACATATTTGGACTCTTCAACCCTCACTGGATCGACGGGCTTCTATGTACATCCACTGAATATGCACTGGACGAATTTTATGACCGCTTCCTCATGGATCAGTTTCAGGTAAAAGGCGTTATCAAGAAAAGAGAAGTCGAGAGGCTCGTTGATTAAGCTCTATGGTGGACAGCAGGACATGCCTGAGGCTAACATATTCCATGTATCTACCCCTTTTGCGAATTCGGTTCCGGCCATAATTTTGATCTAAACAGCGACCTGTCATTCGTGAGACCAAGCTGGAACCAAATGTCCTTGCAGGGCTATTGAGCAAATTATCCAACATTAGAAGCAAACTGCAACATCTAGTCAATAATGTACCCAAGGACCCGTTTGCTGAGCCAGAGGCGTTCATAAATTCCATCAAGACCTATCAAGTATGCCTTATAAACATGTAATGCCAAGGGCAATGATCCGCAGCTTTCGGTTAAGGTGTGTATCGATCTAACAAGAGTGGATTTTCACAATGAACTGAAATGGAAAAAATAGGCAAAAAACTCCAAGCAATTGAATGTGAGCGGCATTCTGGACCAAAAAACAATATCATTGATTCAAAATGCCTACCAGACGTCATTCAACCCGCAAGGCCTCAAGGTGCACAAGGTGCTTAAATCCAAGATTGAAGATTTTTCAGGCATGCCAACAGTTAACCTCGAAGGCGAGACAACGGATCTCGAAGTGTTCACCAAACACATCCACTCAGAATCGCTCAAGATGCTCTGGCGTGGCAAGCCAAAACACAAACCGGATGTTGCCGATGCGCTTGCTAGCGGTGATTGGCTCACAGGTGGTAAGGAACTTGGAAAGAGCCTTGTTCGTGGCCTTGCCAAGACAACGCGTGAAACAAAGAGCAAGTCCCAAGCGCTCAAAAGTACTATCGCCGGGTATGTGTTCTTCCATTGAGCTGATTTCTCCGAGTGCAATGGGGAAGTTTAACTTTTTAGAGAAAAAGATATCAAGGGCTGTAGTTTCTCTTGGCTCACGTATATATACTTATTCAACGCAATTTTTTTTCTCAATCAACCATTTAGCGACAAATCCAGTAGCCACAAGAATAGACAGTCTATGGCCCTTTCAAAGGGTATATTGTGGGATCAAGCTAACATGACAGAGGAAACAATTGTCGGTTCACAACAGCAGCCTGATTGTACGTGACTTTTTAGGGGTTTGCCTTTCGGTTCAATTTACAACTTTTGACATTGAAGGTCTGACCACCTAAGCCTAACTTCATTTTTCATAATATTAGACAACAGCCCTCGGTCAGATGACGAGCGCGGAGGGGAAAGGACAGCGCATTTGTTTGGCACTCGTGTCGCCAAACACTTTGGCATGGGAGAGGAAACAGACGAAGGTGTGTTCAACCAAGGACATGCTACAGCCGCTGGCGACGGTAGAGGAGCCCGGACATTGGTAACAACAGGCAACGCAGGTAGTCATGATTTATCTGAAGAGGATGACAATATGACGGCTACAGTTGCTGCTGGTAGTTCGACAACGTTGTCTACAGGCACACCGACCACGGCAACAGCAGCAACGCATGGAGGACATATGGCGACAGCATCCGTTGGCGCTAATGCCTTCAATGGATTCCCTGGTGGCATTTTCGGCCAACTTCAACGACAGCAGAATCAAGACCAACAACAACAGCAACAACAGCAGGCGCAGACACAGCAGCAAAGTGAGTCAGGCTATGCAGATGGCATCAACTTTGATATGTCACTCCAAACATGCATGGCGCAATCCCCATGTCAGCCTGGTCAGCCCGAAATTGTCTATTTTGATCTTACACCACGCCATCGACGCCCTCTGATGATGCCCTCACCATCGCCCGTTTCAGAGGCGCAATTAATGTCAAACAGCCTCGATCGTCTTGCCAATGCCAAGCAGCGGAGATCACGTACCAAGTCCATGTCGGATCTTAAGCTACAGGAACGAGTCTTGGGATGCCGTGCTGAAGCCTCGTGGGCAATAGGCGATATTCCAGGGGTCCGAGCCTGGTCAGGTTCAAAACGGTCTCAGTTCTCGACTCAACCGCTCGCACCGACAGCAGCAACAGCACTATCACCTTCATGGGTAGATGAGAGGTCTAAAGACCGTCATCTTCGAAAGCGGTCGCAGTCCATGTCCATCGGCATGGAAAGGCGAGCCAAAGAAGAGCGATATTTACGAGGAGTGCACCTATGGGGAGACAGTGTCGTGCCACCTTTTGGCTATCCTTTGGAACATCAGCAACAAAACAAAGGCAACGCCTATAAAGGAGAATGGCGTTTTAACAAAGGGGAATACGAGCCGCTGACACGACTTGAGATTGATAGTGGACTTCAGAGTTATTACCTACATCAAGCACTCAAAGAGAAGGAGGACGCCCTACGGATACTTTGCAAGCAAATGGATGACTTTGGCCAGGAACTCGCAGCCAAGCTTGACCCATTAAAGGCCATCCTCGCGGAGCGAACAAAGGAGTTTATTGTAAGTACTGGCTATATAGTTGAAGCTATAGGAAATGTGGGGGGGGGAGCTTAAACTGGGGTTTGTTGTTTTCTGTATTTCTCTACAGCTACTAATGCCCTTTTCTTTATTATCAATGTTTTTAGGAGGTGGAACAGGAGGCTCACAGACTTCTGTCGGAGCGTCGCGAACTACTTGAAGACGTGCAGGCAAAGGAGCATGCAACACAGCGGTCCATCTATCATTTAGAGTCGATGGTGGGCAAGTTGGTCGAGATGCGCGACTTTACTGGCGCGTTCTTCAGCAAGATTCATTACCTTGACACCAAGCTACCCGTAAGCCATCGCCGACTAGCGATCTGGGTTGACCGGCTTCAGGCGCTACAGTATCACTGGCTTCGGACTATAGGCGGATACATGACGGCATACGCTCCTTCGCCGATCCGGAACCGATTCACACAATGGGAGCACAAGCTCCAGGAGGCCACCATGCACGCCCGTGAGCTCCGTGACGAGTATCGTGGAAATGACGACTTGACTGCTATTAATACTGCTGTGGCTGTCGCCGCTGCAGCCGCAGGAATTTCGGTTCGAGCTGGCGCACACGAGCACGATCAGCAACAAAAACAGCAACAGCAGCAGCCTCCGCACCAGCAAGAAGAGGAGCAACAAATAATTCCGTGCGACAAAGACAAATCTCCGCTCGTTCAAAGTGGGCTTGGTGGGCGTGGACCACATAATACTGGAATGCCAGGCGTCATCGATTCTATTCTAGCTTCCATGGGTATCTTTATGCCTCGTTCACCGTCTCCGCCATGTCTTGGTGGATCTGATGTTTCCCCAACAACTTCTTCAAGCCCTATGCCTGCAGTAACGACGACAGCCATGGCGGACACCAACAATCAAGGCTCATCGTCTACATTAAAGTACGCCGCATCGGCAGAAACACCATCAACAGAGGGAGAAACCCCACCAGTATCATCCTCTAGCAATATCACTACTGCTACGGCTCCTGGTGCTTTTCCTGAGGCAAAAGCTGCGGGATCACCGTCAACTGATTAACACATGTTGTCTATGACAATTGCCACTGCTGTTCAAGATAATTGCAGGTCCAGGGAGATGTCAATTTTATCCTCTTCATCATCTTCTGCTCCATTCAGATCTACCTCGTCAGGCGTTCCGTGATAACCACCACGAAGTACATTTTGTTCGCTTTATACCCCTCATTCAATCATGTTTTTTTTTTGTTTGCTTCATAGTTCGCCATAAAGAGTATTTCATAAACATATAAAAAATCACCATGTAGGCAAGGCACCTAGCATAGAGCAAATCTTTTAATCTACAGAGAAAACACTTACAGATGTAGGATTAAAATATGTGCCTCCATCACTTCAAACCTATTTCATCCTTTCGCCCACTCTTCATTCCTGTTTTCTTTAAATCTGAATGCAATGGTTGGCCGGGAACCATCCCTTGGCGTCCTTACCAACTTTCTTACCAAACCACCATCCATTATCGTTGAGTCCAAAGACAATTATGCTCTCGCCAGGCACGAATGTCAGCTCGCGTGCATCCTCACCCTGGTAGGGGTATATAGCTGTGCACTCAAAGAGTGCCTGCGCCAGCCCAATTTCATCGTCGTCCATGCCATCATCAAGTGCCGGTGGCCTTGTCATAGTCTGGCTAATACTGGCCTTACTAATATTGGAGGCGGATCCAAATGAGCTTGTCGACTCATTCAAACCACCAAAAACATCCAACGATGACGAACCACTTGCTCGCAAAGCGCTAGTCCTTCGACTAGAAGAGGCGCTAAAGTCTTCTGAGCCGTCCACGCTGCTTGCATCGTCGTCAAAGATCGACTCCACCTCAAATGGATTCTCATTAGCGCTTGGGAAGTAGCGTGGCATTAGTGCAGGAGATTCTTGTTGCCACGAAGATGATGTTGATGAGGATGACAACGCCGCTGATTTCTTCGCCATGATGTCTGCCAAATTGGACGACGATCCAATCGACGTTGGACGTGACAGCGGTAACGAAGATGTCGATCCTGTGCGCGGTGGTAGGCTGGGGGGTACACTTGCTGAGTTGCTCCGCTGCCGTCTATGCGCCGCTGCACTGTCCCGTATGTCTTGGAATGCCATTTCTGTAACCATTTCATAGTTGAAGAATTTTTGAAACACAATATATCAATAACGGAAATTGACGTGTTTGATCCATAGTAAACATACTCTTTACTATCATTTAGTATCTTACCATGTGCCGCAGCAACATTTCGCAACATGTGCACTTGCAATAGTTTATCGAGTCCTCCGTTAGGTTTCCGCATGGCCTTCTCGTATTCTTCGAGAATACGCGATTTCTGATCCTGCAGGTAAACACTTAGATCGCCAGGAGACAAGCGTGACACACTAGGATCAACGTGGGCGGTGTAGAAGCTTAGCAGTTTATCCCGCACCTTTTCGTAGAAAAAGGTCTGAATTTTGCCAAACTCCATCACAATCCGGTCAAAATACTGTGTCATCAAACCCAAAAATTTGGGCAGTTCTTCTATCAACTGTGCGTTAATTGCAGTGTATGCCGCTGCTGATTCTTTCATGTGCTTATCGATCTAAAATTATCAGAAAAGAATGAAATGATAAAGAAATAATTCTCAGTCAATATATGACACATTTAGAGCTGTAGCAACAAGAGCAAAACCAATCAAAAACAGAAAAACCACTTACAGTGTCACCACGAGCCTTGGCTTCGCGGACGCGATCGTAATCGAGTAGCTTCTTTTCGCGCTTCTTCATGACCTGCAAAGGTCCCGAGTAGAGCTTTAAAAAGTTTTCGATGCTCTTATACACTGTCTTTTTCAGCTGAGACTCGAGTTCTCGGCCAATGGTGCGTGAAAATTGTGCAAGTTCCTGTTGATATTGCCTGACCCTTGCATTTGCATCACTCTCGTTATTTGAGTAGATTGGTGCAAGACTGTACACCTCCAAGAGCGTTGTTGCCATCGCTTCCTGAGTGTCGAAATATTCTAGAAAATAAAACAGCAAAAGAAAAAGAGGTTTCACAACCAGCAAAAACACATGTGGATATGTATTCATCAGCGAGACAAATTCTGTCTTCCTATCGTCAACCAATTAAATCGTAATACATCGGATATCATAGAATACAACTTACGCTTCATAGCTACCAGCCAAGCTTGAATATACTTTGCAAAATCACGAATAAGTTTTTGTTGCAAATTAAATTTCTCAAGCAGTGCCTCAAACAAGATGTCGACCGTGGATTCCGATCCACCAACTGCCTGGCGCAACTGTTGGGCTGTGCGAGCAAACTTTTTGTTGAAGCCATGAACGACGTCGGTCTCTGTTTTCTTTTTGCTACCGACAATCTTTTCCACAATATCTTTGCGTTTCTTGATATCATTGATCTCTTCTGCCATCGTGTGGATCTCCTTCTGCACCTCCGCCAGCGCTTTGTAGTCAGGGTGATCTGGAGGCGTGAGGGCATAGATTTGCTATGTACAAGTGAAAAGAGAAGCATAACAATGAATATAGAAAGAATTAAAAGGTACAGAAGAGGTATAGAGATACTTCCTGATGGACAATGTAATCACATTAACCAAATGTCGGGCATAAACTCACGTTGATCAGGAGTGGATATTTGAGAACGCGCTGGACAGGCTTTATCAACATACTGGGAAGATCCCAGGCAGTTGACTTGCCGCGGCATTTTTCCTTGCACAAGTCAAAGAATAACTGGAGTTCCTTCCTGCTCTGCAGCTCTTGCAAATGTGCCGTGGCGCCATCATGTCGTTTGCAGTATTCGGAAAAGATACGACGAATGTTGGCCATCTATTGTTTTATGGTATATATCAAATATCGGTTTTCAGCATTCAAGCAATTGGATGAACATCGCATCGCGTTATACCCATACTTATTTGTCTTTGTTTTTACCTCTTGCTTAAAAGCCTCTCCAACAAATGTCTCTGAATCTTTGTACTCATGTTCGTGGCCCTCCTCAATCAGCCCTCCACATGCTGCTGTCAACAAGTTACTAAAGTCAATAGTGAGTGAGATAATTTCGTCCAGGTTGCTGAACACTGCCTTCTCATCCGCTTGTGTAAAGTACGACGAGTCTCGCATGTCGGTCACATAGACCTAGCGTAAATACCACAAATGACAACAAAGGGCGAAGAAATAAAGTAGAATAGGGCTTAATTAGAGATGGGACACTTCTTGTAACGAAGTCTAGACTGCCAAAACGATTCAAGAGCAACAATAAAAAATCACTCCACAGTACCTCTTGCAACAGCATCATATCCTTTGCATATGTCATCTCAGTTTCGAGCAGCTCCTGCACAACACGTCGCCGCTTGTCCAAACGATGCTTGCGTTCTGCTTCCTCAGGTGTATCAGGTGTCACACTCGAATTCGATCGCTGCGGCAGTTTTGGCGGTGGGCCCGATGGCGAAATAGGGCGTGGTGGGGGTGCACGTTGCGGTGGGGATGCTACTTTGGCCGTATTTACTGCTCTTTTGAAAGCGGTTGACCCGATTGGAGGTTTTGAAGGGGTTGTTGTTGTAGTACTGCTCCATGGTCGTGATACTGGAGGCGATACAACTGAGATACGTGGTGGTGGAAGATCCGCTTCTTTCTCCGCTGCGGCAGCATCCGCTGCCGTCTCTTCTTCATCACTACCCAAGAATGGATTTCGTTCCTCGTCGTTGTCTTCTTCCGGTTCCATTGCTGCGGTAGCTAAAGGCTCAAAAGGCGTTTTTGGCGGCGTCGGCGTTCTGGATGGTAAGATAGTGGTTGAGGTTACTGGTACAGGGGGTTTCGAGATACTGGAGGAACGAGCAGTACGTGTGATTGGCGGCGGTGGCGGTCGAGGCGCCTGTCTTGGTGTATTGGATGGGCTAGGCGAAGGAAGGCGTGTGGATGTGATCTCGGACGTTGACATTTGGGAAACTACAGATCCCCGCCTTGTTGGTACGGGCGGAGGTGGCGGTGTTGGTGAAGGTGTAAGCGTGTCAGCTGGTGGCGACGGAGAGGATATGAGTGGCCGATGGGTGCTTCCAACTGATGATCCTAAATTTCCAGTGTCATAAACATTTGCAGGAAACACTGATGTCCTGGGCGAAATTGTGGGCTTTGGTGATAGAGTGGGCTTTGGTTTCTACAGATAATATATACAGCAAAGCATGAGTAGGTCAACATCAATTTCATCTCTTGCTGTTATCGATGGTTGAGGATGAATGATGGAGTTGGTGAGCTGTCACTGTGCTCTTCCATCCCTCATGGCACCTTTCCACACTCAACCAAGCTAAGCCAAATCAAACCGCTCTTATTTTCTGCAATATCCCATTCATCTATATTTGTAGCTCTTACAGGCTTGGCATGAACAGGAGCGTGGGTATTGGCGCTTGGCAAAGATTCCTGGTTCTGGAAACGGGCACGTATATTTGAAAAGTCTGGTTGCCTGTCATCGATGTCAACTCGCTCTTGTCCCTTCGAGGAATACAACGAAGACGAGACGGTCGTCGTCGTAGTGACGCCACCATTTCGATTCTCAGGGTCTCGATCCTGCTGGCTTTGGTTACTCACGTTAGGCTTTTGCAATGGTACAGGTGGAGCTGGTGTAGAAGCCGACCGAGGCCGACTTGCGGCCACTCCTGGAGGTACACGCAACGATCCGCTACCCAAAGACTTGCGTGGCAGTGCCGCACCTGCTGCCGTTGGTGGTGTAGCAGCTGGTGGAGTAGGTGGCGAGGTTGGGTAACGCGTCGGCGTCGCGTGTGACGGGGCTCTCCACGAAGGTGCCTGGTTGTTCTGTGCCGCCTGAAACAGTGGTGACATGTTGGGATTGCGTTCAAAGGCCTTCTTTAGATCTCCAAAGGAGGTCGATGTGGACTCGATGCCAGAGTCATTGTTGCTGGTGCTGCTCGTGTTGGTGGAAGAAGGGGATTTGCTGGCATGGTTGCCAGCGCCAATGGAGTTTGCGCGGCTGACTGGTGGCCGTGCAGCATTACTAGGTTGAACATTGTCATTGAGGATATTGTCCTGGGATGGGCGAGAGACCAAGGCGGCAGGCTTTGGTTTGACAGGTGGCGGGGCACGCTTCTCGGCATTTGGAGCCACAGGAATGCTCCTGCTCCTAGCCATGCTGGAGGGTGAGTACATGGTGATGGCCAAACAAAAGGAATTTGGACGAACCACAACAAGGAATGCGAGGAGGTAGAGTAGGTACGGTAGAGTAGGTTGGTGAGTGAATGGTTGAGAAGCGTAGTTACTGTTCCTAAAGTGGAGCAAGGCACAACGTCTAGAAGAGTGGGAAAGGGGGGGGGGGAGAGAAGGAAGGGGCAGTGTGGGAAGGGAAGGGTCGATCGCCAAGGCCTATCGATCCACATCCCTTCTTTTCGCTGTGCAGCAGTCACCATCGCAGTATATAGGGAAACCATTGGGTCCTATCTTGGGATAGGAAGTGTGTCGTTATTGCTAGCCTTTCTTAATACCCAAGCGCTGACAATGTAGTTGCGTTAAAGGTAGGACACGCGCCAACATTACACACTGTGCATGGGGCATCAGTTCCAGCAAGGTGGCCTGTGAGCCTTTATTGTGCGTGTTTGTTGTTGTGGTGAACCAATTTGAGTGTGTCATGGCGAGTGAACATGGTGTTGGTATCTCTCCGATCGTTGAACATCGTTTTAGTTTTCTCCCTTCTGGTCTTAGAAGACACATTGTGTCCCAGAAGTGTAGGTCACCACACCCTAGCCTAATTCCCTTTCTCGGACCGAAGGAGTGAGGTGGAGGGGACACGCAATCGTACTGCTCTCAAAGACTGCAGCGTTTCATCCATGCCAAGGCTTGAAAGAGTCGATCAAAATTTTAAGTGTCTACATCGTCCTTTTCGTGATCGAAATATAAAGTTTGGATATCCTCTCCTCTTTATAACCGTTGCTTCTTACACACAAAACTCCACTGAGATTCCACCAACTTGCTTAATTTCTCTTTTCCCTGCCTTATTTGTTGTTTATCTGTTAGGTTATTTCTCGATCACGCTTTTTGACCAACCATATAAAAAGAGTCTCTTTTCCTCCCTTCTGTTTCCTTTATTCCAACTTTTCTGTTTCATAGCCGTGTTCAGTGTCGAAGCACAGCAATCTTTCCTTTTACTCTAAACACCACTCCTTGATCTACTAAACAATGTCAGAGGTCAAATTGCCCACCACACAAAAGGCTATTCAATACACCAGGTTCGGCGATCCTGCAGACGTCCTGGAGATGAACTTGTCGGCCCCAGTCCCAACCCCTGGTCCCAATGAAGTCGTCATCAAGGTCCACGCTGCTGCTCTCAATCCTGCCGACTGGAAGCTCATGACCTTTGGCCTTGCAAAGTTCCTCTTGCCATCCGTCGTGACCCCTGGGCTGGACGTCGCTGGTACCATCGTCGCCGTTGGCACTAAAGTCGCCCGAGAACATCCAACCAACTCCTCTAACGCCCGTGTACCACCATTTGAGGTCGGCGATGAAGTCATGGCTTTCCTTCATTTTAAGTATTCTGGTGGCCTCCAGGAGTATACTCATGTCGATGTCTCGTACATCGCTCACAAGCCCGCCTCGCTCTCCTTTGAGGAGGCTGCCGCTTGGCCCTTGGTCGCTGTTACCGACTGGGAGGCCCTTGTCATCCGCGGCAAAATCCAAAAGGGCCACAAGGTTCTCATTAACGGTGCCAGCGGAGGAACCGGTAATAGGCACCAAAAGTTTAGCGGATTGGATTGTCTTTTACATGGTTGCACAACAACTTTGGCTGACTTTCATCCTCCTCCTCATCATCACCATGTATAACTAGGAACAACTGCGGTTCAGCTGAGCAAGGCCTTCGGCGCACATGTTGTCGGCGTGTGCTCAACTCGAAATCTTGATTTTGTCAGCCAACTCGGCGCTGACGAGGTCGTCGACTATACAGCCACCAAAGTCTGGGAAAAATATACAGACCGGGAATTCGATATTGTCCTCGACACTTCCAGCTCTGGCTCTGAGCTTTGGAAGCACAAAGACAATCTCCTTAAGCGTAACGGTGTCTTTGTCTCCTTATCCGAGTCTGAGGAAACGACGAAATCCTTCAAGAATTTCGCTGGCATGGGTATATCCATTGCTAGCCGAAAGATCTCGTCATATCTCCGCTCGGGTCCTGAATTTCATCTCTTCACAGCGATGCCCTCTGGAGCTGTCCTACGACAGGTCATCGAGAAACTAGTGGAAGGTGGTGACAACAAAACGCTCAATAAGCCAGTCATTGATTCTGTTTACGAATTTACCCTCGAAGATGTTCTCAAGGCCTTTGAGCGGTCGCAGTCTCGCCATGCTCGCGGCAAGATTGTCATCAAGATCGCCTAATCCGATATATCACCAAAAATGATATTCATCCCGCATCTTGATCCAACTTATAGCCCAGCCCATCCTTTACAATACTCGTGAAAGCATGAAGCGAGCACAGCAAATAGCGGGTACTTGTTTTTTTTTGTAGCTATCCTTTGTATTAGTCATACTACTACACTGAGGGTTACTTCCACAATGAAGCAAATGCTCGACTGTCACAAATATCAAATAACATATCACACACAAATAGTAAAGAAGCGACAATTCACACTCACAATGTTGTTTCATGGCATCTATTACAATCATATAATAATTGAGGCGCAAAATGGTCATTATATTTATTTGGGCATCTGTGTCTTTCCTTCCTTTTTTTCTTCCATATTTGCTCCTCTCTAAAACTCGTCCTTAGCGTTATTACGATCAGCAAAGTAAATGCCCTCCTGAGCAATCCATCGCTGATCCGACGCACTGATCATATACGAAGCCTTATGACCGGCAACTTCGAGCTGGCCTGGGATCGGTGAGCCATAGACGTATCGTTTTGAGGCAGTCAGCAGTGCGGAATCTGTGTCCTCGTGGGCTAACTGGATTGGCGACTCGCGCAGCCAGAAACCACTGTTCTTGCTCTGTGTTCCCGATGGACATTGCACCACCCAGTTGTCGCCTCGATCCATGCCATCGTACGCAGACACTTCAAATCCACCCGACATGGGTGAGCGGTGAGCACCGTGCGAGTGCAGGAATTTGCGAGAATTGACATGCTTCAACCGGATCGTACTGCCACATGGCACTGGTTCGCCACGCTCACATGTGTATCCATGTGCTCCCATGACTATTTTTTTGTGTCATCAAGATCCACATCATCGTTGTTGTCCATATTATTGTTGAAGTAGTAACCGTAGATATAGTTGTGATTGTTTGAATAGCAATATTTTTTTGAGATGGAGAGACGAAAAAAAGTCAGAAATACAAAATATGAGAATTTGAGAAATGAAAAGGTGTTCATACAGATCGAGGCTGAGGCCAATTGGGAGAGTCTCAGAGCGCTCTTATTTTTTTTACCTGTCCAGAGTGAGTTGGTGTCATCGCTGCCTTGAAAGGCGGTGACAGATTGCTGGCCCGATCCCGAGCCATATGTTACAGGATGTGAATGCAAGCGCATCCCTGTGCCTTCGTGCGCCAATTTGATAGACGATCCGCAGGTCACCTTCTGGAAATCTATATTACAAGGGAGTGGAGGTACATAATGGGTCATGTATGCGTTTATACGTGTTAGCATTCTGGGATGATTGTCACCTCAAAATACCAATTCAATTGTTTACATGGTCAAAGAGTCATGTAGCACCTTCATCAAGGTCCTGAGGTGAGATTGCTGAGACTGTTGCTACAGTTACAAATAGGGCGAGATAGCCCAACGCTGATGACACGAGTTGCATTGTTGTAATTGTAGGAAGTGGTCTAAGTAGAGAAAGAGATGTATAGACATCGTTCCTCAATACAATATCTTAAAGTTTGACCTGTGATGGCGCTCGATGATTGGACAGCCATGTTTGCCACCATTTCAGTTAAGGCACACAAAGAACTCTTTGTACTTTATGGAAAGTGATTTCTGCTAGAATACAAAACGAAAAGAGGTATGTGAAAGTGCTGGGGATCATGTAAGAGGGTTGATTGAAAGAGATGATTCACTCAAAGGAAAAGAAAAGAAAAGAAAGAATGAAGGCTGTACACACAAAACGATATGAAAAAGAATGGGGGTAATTCTCATGGGGTGATCGACTATTGAATGCAATAAAAGAAAAACAAACGTAAAGACGGCTCTTCTCCATATTACATAGGCTCCAAGTCCAACAAGTCGCTTCCAAGATGACCTGCTGATCCACTCAGGGAGGTGCTCAGAGGCTGTGTGGTCAATGACGATAGAGGCAGGCCATCCTCACCGAGAACCAGGGTGGGGTCAGGTGTGGCAACCGAGTTGGATAAAGTCGACGAAACAGGGATAACAGTGGCGGCAGATGTAGGGGTGCTAACAACAGTGGCAGGCGTTGATGCAACAGATGAAGTGAGAGATGGCGATGGTGCAGAGCCCGTTGTGCCGCTCAAGAAGCCTTCTGTATTGATCAAATCTGCAATATCCTCTGTGCCATCGACGTCCTGATGCGGAATTGCGCTGTCGCCAATACCATCCAGTCCAGGGAATGCATTTGGATCTGTTAACGAGTATAAGAAAAGGGTAAAATATCGTTAATGACATGAAAAACAACAAACTTTGGGTTTTAAGAGTATCAAGTGCTTTCGTAACGAAGTTGAGTTTTGCTACCGTACCAAAATTGGTGCCCAAATTCATATACTGGTCGTCGTTTGCCAAAGGCACATCATCAATATCCAAGCCATATTCTCGTAGCGCTTCCAAATGTTTCTGCAATTGTTCCATCTCGGCCGTAATCTGGTCTACACCCTTGATGACATTAGCACCAGCAGGTGTATCTGCAAATGCAGGAATCATAGGTGGCGCAGGCAGTGAATTCTTCGAGTTATCCTGAGACATTGCACGCAGCATGTCATGTTGAGCGGCCGTCATGACATTGGGCGGGAAGAGTGCCGTTGGAATGTTAAGTACTGAAGGGTCAAGCTTGAATGGTTGGGCAGAATAATTGATTCCAGGGTAGGCTGGATTTAAATAGTCCGATGAGGCAGTCGATGGGCTTGGCGCCATGGAAATTGTCGGCGTTGGAGTCTTCGATGCCTGCAGGATAGCATTGGGGGTAGTCGCTGCCGTGGTCAGCGTAGATGCGGTTTGTGATATGGTCTTTGGGGTGACAGTTGATGCATTGGCGTTGCTAAGGCGAGCGCGATCGGCAACAGTGGACAGTTGAGCTAATAGTAAAGAACAACAATTCAAAGTGTAAGAACCTGGATACGACGACCCTATCCTCGCAATTATCTCTAATCATTTGGGTGACCGATGTATATGTACCTGGAGTGATTGCAGCAGTGTTGATGGTTGGAATGGTTGGAGCATGCTCCTCCACGTCCACAACAGAGACACGCTTGCGCTTGTTGCCAGCAATTGGGGCAACTTCTTCTTCCGTTTCAGAAGAAATATTGAGCGGCACAGAGTCGGTTGTGTCGCTGACATCGGCCGTGTCGTCGACATGGCCCTCAGTAATGGTCAAGCGAGGTTTCTTGTTGGGTACAATAGCACGTTTCTTGTCTCCTGAAAAGACGCTTGCTAAAAACCGCAAAATCTTGTCGATCGTCTCCTGCTGGCGTTGGTGACGCTCACGGGCTGCAATGGATTCCTGCCAGAGCGACTGGTGATCACGCTCAATGTTCCTGAGATCAGCCGAGATTGCGACCTGATGCTTCTTGATAGCGGCGACCTCAGCAAGAATGTGACCCAAGTCCATCGTAAGGGCATCCTTGTCCTCATTGGCACTCGATGCTTTCTTGCGAGAGACGAGGCAGAGGAGGTCGGGCTGGTTGCGCTGAAAGTGCGGATTGCTAAACTCCCACTGTTCAGAATCACTATCAGGCATCAAAACACCCTGCTGCAGATGAGGTACCTTATGAAAGCCGTACATGTTAAGCTGTCGAACAAACGACGAAAAGTTGTTGTGCTTGAAGAATTTAGGCAGCACTTCCTTCGCAAACTCAACATGGTTGGCCACTGTACGTAAAAACAAGCAATCAAAAAGAAATTTGGTTAGAATGTCTTATGTTAAAAAATCAATTAAGATATAAGCGCTGAAGTACAAGTAGAGAGGTATATTCACTCTTTGACGCGAACCGTGGCCCAGCAAATAGAACAACACCACTACGTTTCCACAAATATCGACTTGACGAATTCCTATCGTTTTTCCATACCGATGAACGACTGGCCGTCGGGCGACCATCGGATGAGATTGTCTGATGAAGGTTCGCTAACCATGCTATGGAACGTATTAATGAAAAAAGAGAAATACGTCAAGAATGAGTTATGTGATTGAGCACCCTATCTATCGTTGGTACTCATTGCACCGGAAGAGTTAACGTACTTATAAAGCTTAGTCAAGAAGGCTGCAACATTGCCGCGAGTGTTATTGGAGGGACGAGGGTGCGGCTGCAAAGGAGGAGTATCCACGCCATTGCGGGCAGTGGACGAAGCAACGGAGGATCTCGCCGAGGTAGTTGTTATCTTGCCTGCGGTAGAGCCAGATGTGGACTGAAGAAGAGCCATGGCGGCGTCAATGTTTGCAGGATTGGTCAAGAGGCCAGGTGGGAGCGACCGTGAGATATTCGCAAGGTTTGAGTTAACAATCGTCAATGCAGAAGAGGGGTTGGCCACCGAGGTCAGTGCCGTCGAAGAGGCGACCGCCGAGGTTGGGGTGGTTGGTGGGAGTGAAATATTGCCAAAAACCGCTGCTGGGGAAGCGGTTGTAGGATCAGAGAGGTTGGGCGTGCTGTGAGAACTATGGACAATGCTTGTTGTGTTGCTATTGCTGTTGTCGGCGTTAGCAGGCAGAAGGGTTGGCGAGGTTGTCGAAGGAGACATGGACCCCGATGGTGTGGTAACGATAGGTGAAGGGGACGAACGCACTGAGGGGAGCAATGGAGACGGGGATTGAGTGAGACTGGCAGAGATGAGAGATGGGTGTGAACGAGGATGAATCGATGCCAATGAGGATGACCTTGGTTCTGAGGGCATGAGCAAGAGAGAATTTGTGAGCACTCTACCTCCTAAGCATTGCATGGAGGACCACGCCAGAAAAACAGACTGTGACTGCTTTCCCTCTCACATCTTGCCAGCGCGGCAGAAAAATTCGGACTTGAGCAAGAGGGTGTGTCTCCTTTGTTGCTACGTTTTGCGGCGAGACCTTTCAGAGTGTCACAGGTTGGAAGCCATGCCCTCCTCCAATGGGATTTATATCCCTCCCTTTGTATATTATTACTACTGCACGTGATGCCAACCATTGAGGGCTAGAATGTGCACTCTCCCCACACCCATCTATCCAAATGCTATTTCTTGCGTTACAGTCGAGTCACATCGTGAGCAGCGATGGCTGGGCAGGCATCCAAATATCACCATTAATCCAAAAGAGTCTCGCGCTCTCCTTTGAAGATGGCATGTATAAAAATGTACTAAGTGCTGGTTGAAATCAATCGACCACTGGATGAACATGCAGAGTGCCATACAAGGTCAGAGGAGTGCTTTTTGGAGCAGGCGCTCTACGAAGATACTTGTTTGTACCTTTGACATCAGGTGCGATGATGTGGTGATGGCAGAGGTGTACCAATACAACATAAGCAAGCTGTGGATTTTGGTGGCACAGAGGTCATGCATGGCCTACATGCAACAAACACTCGGGGAGCTTCAGTCTCGCATGTTACAGTTTTTTTGATTTTTGGCGCCAAAAAAAATTCCGCCCAAACGCTATTGAGCATAATTATCATCCGCCCAGGGTATTGAAACTTGGGATGAGCCATTATATGATTCATTTGGGTAGATTCACGAAGTAGATTATAGCCATAAGCTGTGTGATTAATACTTGAGTTAAGAGAGGCTACGTTAGCTATGAATTCACCAACATTGTCTATGGAGCTGCTGGCGATGTTGGTGATGGATAGCGAAGGAAGATAACACAGATGTGAGAGAGAGAGAGAGTGCATGACACGCAGTTGTGTATTTCAGCAAGAGAATGGGATCCTCTGCTGACGGTCGCACATCTTTTGAATGAAGCGGCTCAAGCTAAGAAAAACATGCAGCATGACAGCATTCCCTCTCTTTCATTTCTCTTTGTTCACAACACGTCCTTCGTCTCGCCGAGGAAATTGTTTGCATCCCTGTCCCACCGATTGTCTGTAACGCTTGTTCGTCATTTGACTGTTCAACCTTTAGACAAAGCATAACATGAGGGTGAGCTCTCAGAGTTGATCATCCGCACAGTTGGGTAAGAGCATGTTCATCTGCCTGTACTATTGAGCACTGAGCATTGTGTATTTTTTTTCTGTCTTCCAAGTATCGATACCCCAGCATCTGGTAAAAAAAGAAGAGAAAGTAGCGAAAAGAAAAGAAAAGAAAAAACCACGCAGAGAGCAGTAGCTTTACATGCATTCATCTGAAAATGCGCGGCAAATGTTATGAAGAGGAGGGGGTAAAAAAAAAATGGCTACAATGTTGGTTAGTGTTAATGAAGGGGTTACCCTAAATTGATCTTACAACGGTCTAATGGAACTTTCAACTTCATGATGATAAACGCGCACGATTGGATGCGTGTTAGATCATTCACAGAAGTGATGGGATATGATCCATTAAGCATGGCCTCTCTAACGATGATGGATTCCAAGTGCGGATATTGGTACAAGAAATAGAATGGAAATAGAGGAAGAGAGAGAATGGGCCTTGCACTCGCTGCTGAGGTATAGAGCAGTATGGTACTCGTTTGCATTTGCTATTCTAACACCAACAAAAAAAAAATGCTCATGCGCTCAGTTTTGTACTCTGGCGGTTCAATATGGTTTATTGCGACCAAAAACAACAGAGAGTATTGTGACATGGTGCCATGTTCGTCGGTTGCATCCATTTCTCTCCCATCCTCCAATTATTACACCCTCCTCTCCATACCCCCATTTGATTCCCTCTATCCCTTTGCTTCCATTCTGCATCACGTCCCCTATTTTAGCATCGCTCACCCTTTTTTTCGGCCATCAGCTCCTAAAAACTTCCTCCTTTTGACATCTGCTCATATATAAATCAATTGCATCCATTGTCCTTGGGCCCTTCACTCTTCCACCTCCAGCAGTCTTCAGCTCTCATTTTAATTCAGGCCTAATTGCTTTTCACCTTTTCCAGTTCTTGATCAAGACATCGCATTGCCACAGAAAGAAGGACTTGTACAGATACTCTACCTGTCTAATACCCTTTTGGATACTACTAATTCGACCACCAGCTAGTCCTTTTTCACCCCTTGTATCCTTTGGGATTGCATGGTCCAAGCTTGTCCTTTATCCCTGGTTTTCTTTCCCCTTGCTTCGATCGCCCTCGACCCTTTCCCTATTGATTGACACATATCTACATACCCTCACGCTCTTTGACGTGTATTCATCATGAGCAGCGATCCCTTTTTGGATACCCACCAGCACCTTCGTCAGCAATTGAAACGCCATCCTTCTCAAGGCACATTTTCTTCCGCAGAAATCGATGGCTCCGGAGGTGGTGGGGAACAAGACGACGACGAAAGTTTCTCGGCACACCAAACTCGCCGCTTTGGAGGCAACTATCGTCACGATGAAGATGACATGGTGGATCACCAATACCTTAGTAGCCTTGCATACAACAACGCCGCAGAGGCGACCGAAATACGTGACGGCGGCAGAGGCAAGTTCAGCACGACGGTCCCTCACGACTCCTTGTGGTTTGAAAATAGTCCGTCCAATAACCAAGAAGGTGAGTTTTGGTCAGGGCGGGTGCAACATTATGCGATACATTTACAACGGTGGCATTTATTCGTTTCTTTTTTTAATTTATTTAACTTTCTAACAACTCATACCTCTATGACCCACATCATCCATTGTTGCACAATACTGTAGATGATGAAGGCCTGAACGGTAAGGCCAAAGATGGCGGTATTGGAGGACGTAGCAGTCAACTGTCCTCAACCGCCTTCGCCACTCCACAAAGCTCCTCGCCTCATTCCCTACGGCAATCACAGATCGGTGACTCGAGACGGATACCAGAAGCACCAGCAGGCGATGACTTGAAAGATACTACAGAAGCCACAAGTGGCCTTTCAGGGAGGGGCGTCAGAGAAGGTGGTGGCGTTGAAGGTGACACTCCCCAGACGCCACTCGAGTATACCAGCAGCGAAAGTGATGATGACCGAGCTCAATTCGAATACAGACAGTTCTCATCCGGCTTGGACCCAAATGGCCAACGATCCACCACCATCAGCTCGTTTCCAGGCATAGGAGGAAGGCCTAGGCGGGACTCGGGACTGCCACCGATCCAGCTTACAGCTGCAAAACGACTCCCCCACTACCCACCACAGGCGTCCGCTAACTCAGCAATGTCTAATCTGGCAGCGACGAGCGCAACCAACAAGTCGTCCTCAGCGTCATCACTTGTGTCCACGCCGATGGCGATCGAGGAAGAAGAGGAAGAAGAAGAGGAGGACGACGTAGAATTGCAACAGCAACGGTTAAGACGCCAACTCCAGCAGCAGTTCTCCAACGAGCATCTCCATCGTCAGCTTTCAACACGGCAGCTCAGCCAGAGTGAGGAAATGGACAGTGAGGACATCGTCGAGTCACTCGAGATACGTGAAAGAGAGATGCCCCCTATTCAACAGCGAGTACCGAACCCACAATCCATTGGACCAGCGCAACGAACCACCAGGTAGGCAAATCCGACCATGGAAGTTATCATCCCTTTTATTCCTTTTTGCGCTAGCAAAGTGTTCATGTCAAAGAAGCATGCACACACAAACATACGCACACAAAGATGCAATGTGGTACCCTTGTCTTTCTTCTCCTCTCCTCCTCTTTTCTTCCCCTTTCCCTCCCTCCCTCCCGGAACCTGGCTTGCAGTAGAGAGATGCGAAGTAGAAGGAAAGAAGGCCGAGGGCAGAAAGGGAACAAAAATGACCATCCATGTCATCCAGGGGCAATGACAAGGATGACGAGTAAGAAAGAGATCATGCTGATCTACCAATCTGTAGGCATGCCATACTTCTTAAGAAGAATGATTGTTTGACGCGATCTCTTTAAGGGAAAGAGAAGGAAGTGGAAGAAGCCGACCAACTTCCATGAGTGACATTGTATGGCGGATGTTGTTTGTGTTTATGTTGTTGGTAGCTCGTACCCCTCTCCTGCCCTCTCTCCGACCTAACAAAAACCAACCAATGGGCACGACATTCTCTGCAGGGCAGGCCAGCGCTTTAGTGTCCCATCTCATCTTTCAGCTTCATGGCTACCTTTCCCGCGCGCGGAAATCTTGTTCACCTGAGAGGGCATGTTTGGCCCTGTCTTGTTTGCTTGTGCTGCACCTTCCCCTCACCATCCTTCTCTTTCTCGCCCTCCCTTCCCCCCTGTTCATCCCTGGTCTCGATTCTCGTCCATCTCCCCCTCCCCTTTCTCCTCTTGTTCCTTTTTTTATAACTACTACCTCTATAACTACCACCTCCACATCCCTTAACCACCCCTCCTCTGGCCACAGATCGGGTGGGGCTCCAACTTTTCATTCAAGCAACACTTCTCACTTCCCTTTTCTGTACGACGCTGCTGTTTCTTCTTGCAGACTCAGTGCTGTGTGAGAGAAAGGCTTCAGGTAGCCTCAAGGTTCTGACAGATAGAAGTTGCTCCCTTTCTTGTCAAAAATGTCACCATTGAAATTCATTGCCTAACGGAGCAATCACTCGCGGCGTCTGTATTTCCAACCACTCCACCGACTTCCTTAATCCTTCCCCTTTCTTCCTCCAGGTCACCCTCTCCTGAGTATTCAGTCTGTTCATTATCGACCCTATCCTGTCAGCAATCTTTTGCACTTCCTCCTCTTCTCCCTCCTTTCTTCAATTGGAACTGTTTACACACTTTTCTCCTAGACCACCATTCCTGGGCCGTTGAAGTTATGCATGCATTGTGTGCCCACTCACCTTTATGCTAGCTCCTGCCTTTTGTCGATTCGTACCCTTTGTTCTTTCCATTACATGCGCGTATCTATCCCTCTGTTTCTCTCTCTCTGTCGTTATCATTCTTTCTCTTCCTCCCCTCCAACAAGTAATGCCTTACTTTTCTGCCCTTAATGCACAACCATTGAACCTCGGAATTCACCACTGCTTTTGCATTTTCGCAATCATTCTTACCTTGTCCCCTTTCCCCTTCCCCCCTTTGCTGCCGCCCTTTTTTTCATCCTGCTCGTCCACTTCACCTCACATTAAAACGACAAAGTATCTCTTTCAATTCCAGCAACATTTTTTACAAGAGCCAACATTATTTCTACAAATTGAATCTGTTTTCCCTTTCTCTTCTTTCTTTCACTTTTATTCAATACTCTTTTATTTCTCATTTTTTCGACTTCCTTAACTCTCTCTCTGTTACTAACAACTGTCGTCATTATTCTTTCTCCCCATCTCCTAATTGTTGGGAATTACATCAATAATAACAACAGTAACAATAGTGCCGCCGCTGTGAAAAAACCCCCTGTTGTCTACACTGAACCACCAGATCGTGGCCCAGCAGATCTGAGCAATCCCTCTCTTGCTTTAGCAGAAGCTCTCATAGCCGCACGAGCACAGGCGGAAAGCCGGAAGAACGCAGCCACGGCCGCTAACGCAAAAGGATCTTCAATCGGGAACGCAGCCGGAGCCGCTTCCGTTGGATCAGGAATAGGAGCAACAGGAGGCGGGGTAGGGGGCGCAGCCGTAGGTACCAATAACAGTGGCGCCACCGCAACAAGAGAGCAGCCATCATCTGCTGAAGCATTACAAAAGCAGTCCATACCTACAAGCAAGGACCGTGTCTTGCAGCAACAACAACAGCAGCAGCAGCTATCGAATTCTACGAGAACTGCATCAGTATTAGGCTCGGCAGGCGCACAGTCCCCCTCTAACACTTCACCACAAGTTCGTATTCCTGTACCACATCTCTCGCCGATGTTGCGGGGCCAACCAATATCGTGGGACCATCACCACCCCCACTCTCACCAGCAACATGCGTCGGGGAACGAGAGACACATGGATCCTGCAGCCCATCTGGGAGCAGCCTCAGGGCGGTCGCCCGAAAGTATCCCAATGGCCAGACGCACATCATTTACACTATCGCCAACATCTTCGAATCCCGAGCTCGGTCATTCTCAAACAGACAGTCATTCAGGCGACTCCCTCATGGCGGCTCACCTTGTAGGACGAGGTAATGGAGCCCACCTAACATCTCTTCCATCTTTTTATGCTTGGACATAGGTTTTATGAGTCTCGGATTGTATTAACACGAATGACATTATGATTCTTTTTATTATTTGTTAAAATAGCGCATGGACAGGATTATCGCCATCAGGACTCACAGTTGGGTTCGTCGTACGACTCAAATCGATACAATCGTGATGGCGCACAACACCAGCCCCGACGACGCGACTCGCCTTCATATTCGTCTGCTTCTTCGCCGCCAACACATCTTCATCGCCTTCATCCAAGTCATCACCACGAGGATCACACACGATTCTTGTTTCCAGGACGCGACACAGACCAACAGTCTATTGGAGAAGAGGATATCGAGGAGGAAATGCCGCACTATGACCACCCGGCAAGGCACCATAACAGTCAGCAAAAGCATCACCACCATTTCAGGGATTCAAGTCATCACAGCCGATACGAGTCTTCCATCAACGATGATATGGATGACCCTTTTCGCCCCCGACATCGACCTTCTGTTCCTCATCACCATCACCACCACCATCACCACCGGGCCTCGGCCTCGGAGGCGTCTGCATACCCACTCTCGACATCCTCACGGTCGATTGAAGAGTCACACGATGAGCACGCCCCAGGCTTGCGTCGTCATCACGAGCACCGACACCACCAGGGTGAAACAGAGGACGAGGAGATGGACCATGACGACCATGACGATGATGATGCAACGACATCTTCTGCAGCTGCTGCCCGCATGGCGGATGATGAGCAACTGCGTGCAGAAACGGAGTACATTATGTCACGTAATGCAGAGTTGCTCAAAATTCTGGCTATCCGCGATGATGAGATTCAGACACTACAGCAAGAGCTGGATCATACACTAAAGATAATGCACGAATATGAAAATGACCTGATGGAGATGCATACGGCCGCGGCACAGCCCTATGAGTCTTATCACCAGACGCTCGATGAGATTGGTCGTGAGATGACCCAGCAGGATGCGTTGCTGAAGGGCTACAAGGAAGAGAATGAAAAGCTCGCCAGCCAATGTCGGTCCTTGGTTAAAATCAGGAACGAGACTGAGAAACGCCATCTCGAAAAGGTTGAAACGCTCCAGACGGAAATAGAAAGGTTGCAAAAGCTGCTCGACGAAGCCAGGCAAAAGTTGCAGCAGTATCAGCGTTCGCAGCCATCGCCATCACCGAACGAAGGCTCAGTGTCACAGGCTGATAATGTTGACAATTCTCAGG
>JAAAIY010000027.1:40062-84813 GCA_016098105.1 Actinomortierella wolfii
GAGTGGCACAAGGGAGAGGGGAGAGCATATCATCCCACACACGCCGACTGCCCGATCATCTTCCACATGTGCCAAAGACAGAGCACCACTCTAGCTTCTATTATTGTGGTCGCCCAATCGTATTCAGGCTAATCAGGCGGAGGGGGGTAGTACCCCTTCTTTCGTACCTACAAGCTTTTTTCCGATCTCCATTGTCCCACGAAAGAAGGTCATACTGCACCTCTGATCGAGACAACAGTCGTTTCCGGCGACGGGCACCTTCTCTTCCCATTTCCAAGTGGTTGTCGGAGGCATAAAAGTGTCCTCTGCCACGACTGCTAAAGGCCAATCTGTAGTGAATCTGAGCCAACAATAGCCATACTATTAATCAGTTCATGTTTAGCTGTGGGGTGTCCACTGTGCGATACTAGATACTATTCTGTTCGTGCTCCGTTCTTTCTATTGAAGAAGGAGATCGTGGATTGCATTGCCAATGCTGTCGCGTGCCTTGGGACTGATGGGCTTCTTGCTCTGCAGGTAACCCATAAAGAAATTTTCAATCACCCACTCATTTTTGATTATACCAAGGGTCTCGCCCTAGATGGCGTGAAGCATCCCAAGTTGATGAAAAACAATAAATACATGGTTAATACAAGGGCATGGGGGGCTTTTTTGTCATGTAATCAATGTACATAGATTTCTATGAACTTACATCAAATTCGATTGTCATGATTCCGTCCGCGTGCTTCCTGAACAGCAGTGCAGAGCCAACGTTGATCTTGCCCTTGGGAAAGAGGTTTTTAAATTCCATAATACCATCCATCGCCTCTTCATTATCGACAGTGTTGAGCTTTTGGTCTTTGGCTGCCTGAGTCAATGAACGAGTGAATCCATCTCGCAAATGTGGGCCATTTGTGTTACGGACGGGCGCGATCCGGAGTACCAGCTCAACTGGTGCACGCACCATAGCCCGATAAGCCTCATCTGCGCTCTGGTTGTCATCCTTTTGGAACTTTTGGATCTCTGGAATCGTTCGGAAACGGCTGTTGTGGTCATCCAGATCTGATGCCTTCACGTAAAGGCCTACTACATACACCTGCACTTGGAGGAAAGTAATCTTGCGGACACCCAGCCCCAAAAGGCGAGCTGGAGAACCATCCTCAGCAGGAATCGTCCTTGGGATCTCCAGCTTGGAGTCAGGATCTATTAAATCATCCCCAAAACACATAGAAAATTGAGTGTTTGGATTTGCCTTTCCTCTCTTCAATGTCAGTTAGTCCAAAATGCTCTCATTGTCTACCTACCGATAACATGACTGGCTTCTGAGGATGCATCCGCATAGACGATCGAAGAACCAAGATTCCATGCGAGGACGCCTGTCGTTGCCACGGCTACAGACATCCATGGTGTCCATTGAGCCTATTAATGTGGGTAATTATCGACAGTATATAGATGTGAAAAATATGAGAATTAAATGTATCCGCAAGTAGTTTTCCTCTTGATCGCATGCAATCTCATTAAACACACAGTCAACAGCGGAAACCCAGTTTGTACCTTGCGTTGAACTGCAACAGCAACAGCAGTTGGCTGTGCGACACCTCTGGCACTTTGGCTGAGCCAAGAACGACCTACGACACGAGCGATAGGGGTGGAGGGACGAACTAACAACGGGAATGTGCGCGAGAATGCAATTTGGGTTAATCTTCGAGCCATTGGGATGATGTGGTGCAAAAGTTGAAGAATTTCGGCTGAATGAGAAGTCGGGACTCGTTAGGAAGAGTGCGCGTCCAAAAGAGGCAAATCGCGCGGTTCTACATTGTCATACCCATGTCTCTCCAGGACACCTCGCTCTTAGTTCATTCACTTCCAAGATCACCATGGTTCCCATTTCCCATGTGCTATTGATGAAGATCCTGCTTCGTTCTCGCCTCGCACGTTAGCACACCTTAGGGCTACATCAGGCAACAGAGGCCAACTTATCCTTGAAACTATGGGTTCTCATAGACTTGCGCCAAGGAAGGTGAACCCTACACGACATCATTTCCCAGGTGACACTGAGCTTGATGACAAGACACTTCTTCAAGTTTTGCTTCCACTATCTCGAATCTTCGTAGATGGACGAATCTGCTGCAGATTTTTTCCCGCTTTATGGTAGCTCGGATATGCTCCGTTTTCACTAGGGACCCAGTCACCACTTGGTAGTCTGTGCCCACGCAATTTGTGTGGACAACTTTTTGGTGTGCTTGTCATTTACTATTACAGTCAATGGCGCCATCCCGGGGTCAACAAGTGGTTTTCCTGAAAAACATTCTGACGAGCATTGTCAAAATTTATTGTAGGGCCAGTTCACATGCTAATACCTTCGATCACTGGTGTAATCTCTCCCTGAATATTGTTGATATTTCCATTAAGTAGGAGTCTGGTTATGAGTCTTTATGAATTGGAGTGCCTAACCATTTCAGATTTCGCATGGAATCCTGTGTAATCCCCTTTAAATCACCCTTTGTCATGACCAACAAATTGCAAGGATGGTCTTCGGATAGAAGCATGTCCATACAATGTATGACCAACAATCACAAAATGGCAGTTGTACGTAGCCCGATCGAGATGCACCTATCCCTCTTTTGGCCTCTGCTGAATATAGCGTTCTTCTGGAGAGATTAACTGAATCATCAAAGGTGCAATTTAGAGTGATTATTGATTTATATAATTTCGGTAGGAATATAGAGTACATGGATGGGAGGCGACAATTGTATCACATTAAGATTTTGTTGCTTGGGCGCGGATCATTTTCAGCAGAGGCGCTTTGATCAGCTTAATTAGCACGGCCAACGCTGCCACACGGCCAAGAATAACGAATAGGAATGCTTGTTTGACAAGTCGGTAATAGCTCTCCCAGGAACCCACGCGGTTTGACTGCGTAGTTTTCCTAAGAAATGAGGAGGAAATCAGTCATGTTAGCCAGCCATCTCTCTGAATGTAAAAACAGAAAACCCTGGACATGTATAATATAAAAATGAATCGCCGAGAAAGAATGACCTACTTTTCTGTTCCTTGCCATGAGTGAAACTTCAGCAATGCTCGTACCCAAAAGTGCATATCTGCTTGACTGAAGCTGGGCAAAAAGCCTGCATCAAGACGCCGCCGCATGCGCTTAGAATCCCACACTTTTTGCCGGATATCAAGATTGATCGGTCCATCCTTCAGCTCGAGAAGATCTGCTGTCATCTGCAATGTCAAGCCCCATAGCTTCAGTGGACGATGATTAGGGTCCCATTCTGGGTGGTGATCGACGACAACCACCGCCTTGTTGCCTTCCTGGCGCTGCCGCAGTACAAACTCTGGCTTGTATGGCATCTCAATCGAATGCAATGACATGGTGCCGAAGAGGCCGCGGAGGAATGTCCTTGAAAGTCGTGGTGTCAACTTGCTCGACAAATTAATGACCATTGGTGTCCATTGAGGCTGTTCAAGGCGGTCGAGGAAGAGTGAAAGAGGCTGCCAATGCACTGAAGCAACCTCATCCGGCTGGGGACACAGCGGTGGCGTTGTTGGTGTCAATTGGATATAGACTATATGTCACCAGAAAATATATTTTGATGAGTAAGGAAAGTTTCCACCAAGATCACTCACTGGATATTCCTCCCCCCAACGAAGGGTGTAATAGGAAACTTTAAAGTGGATTCCTCATGTGCAAGAGAGAACGAGAGAGGTTCATTAGCCGTGTCTTTAGCCTGTTGGACACCTGTTCACTTACTGAAAGGAGACAGCACCATCAAAAATACCCGCCCAAAGGATGTCCAGAGCTCACGGTCGTCCAACTGTCCAACGCAGCGGAAGAACCTCGGATCTGCAAGATCCAAGCCAATTTCCTCGAGTGTCTCGCGTGCAGCAGTTTCCTGATCGTCCTCATGCAGCTCCTGCTTGCCTCCTGGGAGTGCTACATGTCCCGACCACCGATCGGTCTTGCGGGTTGCACGTTCGATGAAGAGAATCTCTGGTGTACCAGTTTGCACCCAATGTTGGCTAAAGAACTCTTCCAAGCTCTCCGGTTGTTCGATCACATCGATCTGCTCTTCCCCAGAAGCAGTCAAATGGGTGTACTCTTCGACTGGCTGTTTTTGCATCTGTTGCTTTTGCAACAATGCCTTTTCATCGCTGGTGTCTGTTGGATAGGCATTGGATGATTGACGGAGTGCTGAGCGCAACCGCTGGTGATCTGGGCGGATACGAATGATAATGGCCACCGACGCCCGTCTATACTTTGGAGGATGAGATGGAATCTTGCGAGGTGGCCCCAAGGAATCAATTATGGACAGCAGGGCATTAATTTCTCTCGACATTGCGACGAAATGAACGGATGGTCTATGGCAAGACAATGGTAACTGAATGTACGAAAACAGGTGAGAGTGTGGGTGAAAAGAGCGTGGTTGTCAAGAGTGGGAAAGGGTGCTGTGAGAAGGAGGGGGATCAAAGGCACCTACCTGTTTGTTGCTCACACACTCTTCCATCCGACTAACCAGCCGAGATTTTGTGTCCTCCAAGTCAATCTCACGTGCCGCAAGTACCAGATCCCCTAGAACTAACGCGGTTCGCGTTCAGACAATGTGTGCAGGTCTTGCCACAGTGGATGCTACGGTGGTTGCCACTCTAGGCGCTTTAGAGGCTTTACTATGCCTTTCAAAGTCTTTGACGAGTTTCCGTCTCCTTTCTTAGAGACTCTCTCATTTCTACATGGAAGCAGGCCTTTCCTAGATATTATGGGTTTATTTTACTGCCTTGCTGAGAAAAGGAGCCCTGCGAGCAGGATCCTTCATGTTGCTTCGCTTTCTTATACACAAGAAGAGTGTGTGTAGTTGGCACGTCTCCCTTTCTCCTGGCTTTCCTTCTCTTCTTACCTGTGACAGTTCTCTTTGCTCTTGTCCCTCACCAGTTTTTGGTCCCTTCCTTAACAAAATCTCTCAAAGGTACCCAGGTCTCCTCACTCGTCGTCTTATTGACAGCTTTGTATGGATCAAATGGTACTGAGGCATACTACACCCTTCTGCAAGACTTTACACTTTATGCGAGTTTGCTAGAATAGCACCTATCTCTCAAACTTCCTTTATTTCTGCTGAGTAACTCATGTAAAGTCCTTTGTTTGCCATTCCCCTCTCATTATCGACTACTGCTCTCTCTTTCTCTCTTCTTTTCTCTATTCAACTCTCGCAAGCTCACTCACCTTCATCTCCAGTCTTTCACTCTTACTCACGTTCGACCGCAAGCACTATCTCCATCTCAGTCTCTCCCAGCCAGGCTTCACCCTTTTGCTGTTAGTTTCCGTTGTGGCGAAAGAGTCCCCTGCTCTTTGCTCCCTGTTCCCCGCTCCATTTGAGTGCTCACCGTCCTTTTCCTTCCCTGCGCTCCTTTCTAACTCTGCACACGACCCTCAAACTTGGCCGTTGAGGCGCACGCACCCTAAATTTTATCAGTCGTACGTGCACGCACCCTGCCTTTCTTTGCAAAGGACTACCGTTACTATCTCTCTGCCCCCCCCCCCTTCCCTTCACGTCAGAACGATTGGGATTGACTCTATCGCAGTACAGTGATCCAAGTGAATGGAGAACAAGGAGCTTGCCAAACTCCCGTTCCATCCAAAAGCCTTTGTCAGACCGCACCACCAACTTTCAGCACCAACTTTCAGCTTCAACTTCAAACTCAACCTCAACTTCGTACATCCCCCAGTTGCATCCCAGCCCATCCCATCCCGACCCTCAGTATATTGGTCGGCTAGGGTCCTTGCATTGGTTCTCTGTCACACACACATGTCCATTTGCTTTTTGCCTCCTTGACTCACGTACTCACCATTAATTCATTCTGTCACTTACGCCCAGCCCTTTTTTCTCCTCTCTCCCTTTTGAACTGTCGTGCATTGCACTACTATTATTACAGAGCTACTTGCATGAGTTTGAATTAACGGCATACAGATACAGGGCACTTCATTGACGGACCAACCAAGAACATCCAAGGTAGAGAGGGAAACAACATGCTGTAGCTGACCTT
This sequence comes from Actinomortierella wolfii, assembly GCA_016098105.1. Taxonomy (NCBI): domain Eukaryota; kingdom Fungi; phylum Mortierellomycota; class Mortierellomycetes; order Mortierellales; family Mortierellaceae; genus Actinomortierella; species Actinomortierella wolfii. The sequence goes on from JAAAIY010000027.1 coordinate 46,084, forward strand.
CTTCGCCTTTCTGCTCATCGCCTCCTTCCACGCGCTCTTTCTGTCTTTCCCCGACTTTCTGCCTCTCACATATTTTCTCTGTTCCTATCCATCTACCTTTGATCACCTGCTGCTTTTAACATTCTCTTTAACACAGCTAGCTTTTGAGCATCCTCTGTTTCCTTCTTCTGTTTCTAGTCTATTACCCTTAAAAACCACATCGACGAGGTTTACCTTGGCATCCACACTGGTTATATATTTCGTCGTCATTGAGCATTGCCTTGTCTGCTCTTGTAAGCTCTGTGTTCGCTCTCCCAAGGTGGATGCTCACTCATACATTCATCTCCCTCGCAGCAGTGTTGAATGCGACTCACCCAACCATTTGTCACTGCTGACCGGTGTCCCAGATCCATTGTGAAGAAGTGAGGTAGTGAGCGAGTGAAAGAGAGAGAGAGAGTTTGAGTGAAAGTGACGGTGATGAGTGTGTGTGCCCTCATTGCTCTCAAACGTGGGTGCCCTATTACTGTGATGCCACCAACAGACATGCCCGTCCCCCTTCTCCCCCTCCTCCCCCAATCATCCCACATCACTATATCTCCACTTCCCCATCACCAACATCATTATCATCCCCGTTTTGGACAAAACTAGATAGAGCCCTTGTAATTCTTTTATATATTCACTTGGCTACTTGCCACCTCCTTCTCTCCTTCCGTTCTCAACTCTTCCACGAGAAGAAGCAACCATCATCTCAATCCCCTTGTTCTCTCATTCATACATTCATTGAAATCCATCTGTTCATTTGCATAGCCACCACTGCCTCCTCCTTTCCACCCCTGTGCAAAAAGCCCGTCCTCGTTTTGCCTTCCTTCCCTCGGTGCCTGGCTGGCTAGAAACCATTCAGCCCAGCTTTCTATTCCTTCCTCTCATCCATTCTTGTTCTCCTTCTCACGCACATTCTCTTCCATGGCCATGGCCCATGTCTCCTCTATAGACACCGTCAATATGCCCACTTCCGTTGCACCCGCCCTCTTGTCTCCTACTGATTCAGAGACTACCATGAAACCAACCTCTTCCGACTTGGAGTCCCATCTCACAAAGGATGCTGACATGCAGAATACTGGTGACTTGGACCTGGAGTCGAGTCTCACGAAGAAGCTACATCATATTTCCCACATGTCTGCCGATTCAGCGACCACCACTGACGACGACGATCTCTCTGACCATCACCGTCGCACCCATTCAGGCACGGACTCCCTTTACTCTGTTGGCACAGAAACAACAGAGCCACATCCCAAAGATATCATGCCCTCAAAACCAGCCTCCCCACAGCCACAGGCACAATCCTCCACATCCACAACGTTGACTTCAACATCAATACCAGGTGTTGTTCTCACCACAGATGAAGAACTCGACCCGTGGGGTGGCAACCCCTATGCCCAGGACACAGTGACCAGCCAACTGCGCTTCAGTCGAAGGCCAGGCGACGTGGATGATGATGACGGCAGCAGCAGTAAACCTCAGGGCAGCAGTAGCGGCTCGTTCTTTTCAACGGAAACCGCTGGAGTTGCTCCAACGAGTGCCGCTTACGACAACGATCCTCTTGCGCGCATGGACCGCGAGTTTGAACAGCTTACGTCTGGTAAGCCCATCGAGTTACAACAGCCCACTGCCAAGACCGCAGCGACATACAGCGGTTCGTCCCTTCCGCTCGGGTTCGATTTTGACCGGGAGCAGTTGGATGACCCTAGAGGTATTGTGGAACGTTCCATCTCGGACGAGGACAAGAAAATGCGGTTGACCAAGCTTTTTGCGAGGGCTGCATCGAATGGCGATATGAACCGCATCGCAGACATGCTGGACAATTTCCGCGAGTGGATCGATATTGAGGCTCAGGATGAAGACGGCACTACCCCGCTCATCTATGCTGCCTGCTTTGGCCATGTCGAGATTGCCTTTATGCTGCTAGAAGCAGGAGCAACCGTAGATGCTCGTGACAAGTGTAAGTTATTTATGGGTTGGGATATTATATTATTTTCAGCGCTAATCGAGATTATAAGAGACTATGCAAGCACATTCTCTCTCTCTCTCTCTCTCTCTCTCTCTCTCTCTTTGCGCGTAGAGCACTGAGCAAAGAAAGTGTGAAGGAGAAGGGGGTGGCCTGAAAGAGCGTGTGATGTCCATCCACGCCAAAAATAATAGTTTAGCTTCGGCAGCATGACAATCCCCTTTTGCCCATGTGTGCGTGGAATTTTTTCTTTGTGGGCCCACGTTCTAAAATAAGCTCCTCCCCACCTTACTAACATGTTTCTTTTTTTTTCCGATTCCTAACGTTTGACGTGGTAGTTGGCTGGACTGCACTTGTCTGGGCAACCAATAACAAGCATGACAACATGGTGAGACTATTGCTTGAGCATGGTGCATCAACTGCCGCCCAGACGAAAAAAGGTCACACCATTGTCGACTTCTTGCGCCATGATCCCAATGACAACACCAAGATTGTCCAAATTTTCCAAGAGCCCGGACGACGCGACAGCATCTCGAGTACTAGCAGCTACGCCACCAGCCGCAATTATTCCCCAAGCGTCTACGGCGATGACCTGTTTTACCATGCTGGCATCGAAGGCTTTGAGGAGATGATGGCTGAAAATGAGCGGCGGTACAGGATGGCTATGGAAAGCGCCCAGGCATTCGAGGTCGACATGGCAGATCTTTCCCTGGCTGATCAGGTAACTTTCCTTTCTATTCAGTCGGCGGAACGAACTCAAGGCAGTGCTTGCTGGGAGGGGAGCACGCGGGTCCACAAATAGAGAATGAGGAAAGAGATGACAGAACACACATGCAGGAGCTGAGAGGGACGTGGAGAGTCAGTCGTTTCGGGCCAACATGTGCAACACTAAAATAGGAGATCCGCTCAGGGTAGAGGGAAAGTGAGGGCGAGCAGGTAGGGAAAAGGGGTGAGGGGTAGAGGGGTGAGGGGAAAGACAGAACGGGCTGTGTGCCCAAATGTTGGTAATGATCAATGATCATGTCTCGTTGAGCAGTGCTGAAGAAAAGCGGAAAAGAGGCGATTGAAACCCCCTTTTTTGTTGTTGTCTGGCAGGCTGCATGCATTGGTGTCGTTTCTTGTTGGTGCGGGTATTGTAGTGCCTCATGCTTGTTGGCTTTACGATGTTTCTGCTCAGTGACTAATCGGCTCTTACTTCCTACGAATGTGTTAGCCTCAACTGGATGACGAGGGCGAATTTGACTGGGAGAAATGTCTTCCAGACCAGATGTTTGTTTTCTCTAGCAAGGATATCAAACACATTACAGACACCATCATCACAAACATGGAGCCTTGCCGCTCGCGCAACTATAAGCCTCTTCCAGCCTACGTGCTCTTCTTGGCGGCTCGATTTGCCCACTATTTCAGCTCGCCAGAACTTTTGGATGAACTTCTTGAGGCAGCTTCGGTCGCCATTACGACAGTCACCAAGGTATGCAAGCGTCCATTTGGAGAGACAGGATCTATGCACAAGGGCCTGTGCACCCTTTGTTTTGCATATTCGCCAGTATCGCGGGAACAAAGAGACACGGAATAATGAGATTCTAACTCTCCCGTGTCTTCCCATGGACTCTAAAACCACAACGGGTCACAAACACATACATGCGCAAATACCTGCTCTCTCCAAAATCGCCCATTCATCTGATCATCTCTTTTATTTATTTTATTAGAGCAAACCCGAGGACATGACCTTGACAGCATACTGGGTGTCAAATGCATCGGTTCTGCTTCACTTTTTGCGCAAGGATCCTGGACTGTCTTTGTCATCAGGCTTTCATCAGGTCAAGCTTGAGGGTCTGATTGAAGAACTGCTTCAGATGCTTGTCAAGGATGCAGAGCGACGTATCGAGAAGGTCCTGGAATCAGCCATGCTGGACCATGACACGATTCAGGGACTCGACGAGGTCAAGTTCCAGTCCGATTGGGCCTTCTTGTGGCGTGGCACAAGGACAGTCAACGGGAAGTCTAGTGCAGCGAACAAGCGAGCCAGCGCATCTGTGTCCTTATCGACGGGCACGACAGCGGCATCAGGCACTAATGGCACGTCATCGTCGTCAGGCACGACCACGCCCACGACAGCTACAGTGCGGCCAATGAAGCGAACATCGTCACAGTCGATGATACCCACACAGAACCGACCACCATCGCCACGACAGCGACGGATCTCTCCACGGACGATCACTACGATGCTCTCGTCACTCCTCTTTGTGATGCAGTCGTACGACGTTCACCCAGATCTAATTCACTATGTAATCTCTCAGTTGCTGTACTACGTGTCATGCGAGGTGTTTAATCGGATGATGTCACACAAGCGATTCCTTTCACGCAGCAAAGCTTTACAGACACGGTTGAACCTCTCGGTGCTCGAAGACTGGATCCGGCTCAATAACCTGCCAGCCAAGTTGGCAGACCAATTTGGCCCGTTGGTTCAGTTGCTGCAGCTCTTACAGGTTTTGACACTGCAGGAGGATTTTGCCATGTGGGTAGAGACGATGAAGAAGCTTGACCAGCTGAACCCGTTCCAAGTGAAGCGGGCGGTGAATGCATACCGTTACGAGGTCACTGAGGAGCGGCTTCCAGAGGAAATCACGCAGTATGTGCTGCAAGTCGCTGCGGATACGGAACGGATGGTCCGACGACAGATGATGGAGCGCAAGCTTGGACGACCTATGACGATGTTTGCCGAGACGACAGGGTCCGCTGCGCTCAAGCGCCGGAACAGTAATAGTACGGTAGCGAGCCGACGTAGTGCCATGACGTTACCCATCCGATTGTCATTATCGAGACGAAACGGAGGCGATGGTGAGGATGGTTTTGGTGACGAGGACGATGTTGGTCAGAACCCAGAGGAAGGGTTGAACCAAAGTGACGAAGATGAGGCAGTAGCAGGCAGGTCGTTTTCACGGCGGTCAAGCCAGCTGCTGACGGAGGCTGAAAAGGAGAAGCTGCGTCAAAAGAAGCGCGAGCAGGAGGAGGAGGCGGCGCTTCTGTCGGAGACCAAAGACTCGAAACGATGGCTGCTGTTCAAGATGCCTGCCAACATGGCAGAGCGTGAGGGTGGCATCGAGCGAGTCTTTGTGCCAGTGATTCCTGAGGAGTTGATGTCAGCCCTCGATACTCGATGGTCGTAAATCCAAAAAAGAAAAAAATAATATATAATAAAGCACAACCAAAAGGGTGTTTCTCTTCAATTTTTTATCCCCCTGTCTGTGCAACCCTCGTGTGTGTTGACCGACAGTATCAAAGGTTCATTTCCCAATTTCACAGGTACAGAACAGAACAGGCGTAAATGGAGGTAATGGAAAGGACAAAAAGAGTGAAGAGGGGAGACACACAAAGGAGACAAATGTGGCAATATTACCAGTCAAGTGTTTGTGCGAGGAATATGATCAATTTACCTGCATGCTACGCCTTTATCTTGAGCGTCAAAACCAAGAACCGGAAGAATAGCATGCCGACAAAGGTGTATGAATGCTGTGGCAAAATGGTATGACGAGGCTTGATAAGGGGGGGGGGAGAAGAGGCAACGAGCGGACCTGGTATTTTTGGCTTCGATTGCCTCATTGAACGTCCTTCCAGCTGAAGTAGCTTTTTTGTCTTCATACACACAGTCTCCGATCCTCCCGATGGCATGTGCGTGTGAGGGAAGAAGAGAATGTGTTCATTCAGAGCAGAGCAGCAGCAGGTGAGATGAGAAGGGGAGGAAGAGGAAAAAAAAAATCGGAGTCGATAACGGCGGGTTTATGATAGCCAACACAGGCCAACTCCGTCAATTGGACACATGTGAAAAATTGCAAGTGATCAACGTTTCTGGCTCTAAGTGAAGACACTGTTGCTGAGCTGATAGACTAGAGAGAGACTGTTTCTTTGTCAACAGGCTACTTTAAAAATACACCAGAGTAAAAACGTCCTGTGCATGAACTTCTTAACACACATCCTTCCATTTCTTCCTCTTCTTCATTCTTTCTCTCATTCACTTTTCCATAATCCTTCCTTTATCCTCATAAACAAGAAAGCACAACGGCTGTGTGACCTACTATTTTGCAAATCAGCCCAATATCAAGATTGCCCATCCAACCCTTATCACACAATATACAAACACTTTGCGCAGATAACGACCGGCAGCACAAGAAGCCTACAACACAACAACCATGGTGCTTTTCGCCCCTCTTCGTATACCCGTCTCGCGACGCCTGCAGACAGCCGCTGTGCTGTCGTGGATCTCGGCCTTGGGCGTCTCTCTAACAGTTTTCTTCTACTTGTGCACGTTCAAGTACCTTTGGCCTATCATCATTATCTATCTTCTGTGGATTCTCATGCTTGACCAAGCACCAGAACGTGGTGGTCGGCGGTTCGACTTGTGTCGTCGGTGGAAAGGATGGAAGTACTTTGCAGCCTACTTTCCCATGACTCTCATCAAGGTAACAAACAAAAAGAGACTAACAAAAAAATACAGAGCAGACAGGATGTTTGGTGGGCATTGGCCAGCCCACATACCAACACACTAGACTTGTGTGCTCAGTTCAGGATTTCACCAACCCAGCGGTACCCCAATATGTCAGGACATGCATAGCAAGAGGAGAATACAGTACAGGAATCCAAAGACCAGCGTATCTGTTGCCAGGATGACACTGTTTTCTTGTCAAAAAAAATGTTTTTCATATGCAGCAGTTTTTGCCAAGACTCGGGCCCAATTCAACGCCTTCTCTCCCCTTGCCTCCCCCCTCAAACGATGGACAGAAAAAAAAACTCAGCAAAGTGAAAGGACAGTTTACGATGGCGTAAAATTGACAAAGGACAGGGGGACAATCAGCCCACTTTATCTTCCTCGGCATTAAAAACTTCGGATCATGGCCAGCTGTTAGGAAAGACAACGAGTAAAGGAAATGAGCAAAAGTGACAGAAGAGCCCGCTTCTACCCTTTCACACATTCCCAGTATAGTGCAATTATTTTTAAATCGGTTAATTTATGTCTCGTGTTGTACACCACTCTAACACTTCGATACTATGGTTTGCCCTCTCTTTCTCTTACTAAAAACGTATAGGAAGGTGATCTCGACCCTTCCAAGAACTACATTTTTGGCTACCACCCACATGGCATCATCTCGCTGGGAGCTTTCTGCACCTTTGGCACTGAGGGTCTCAATTTCTCCAAGCGCTTCCCAGGCATCAAGTCTCGTCTGTTGACACTCCAGTCCAACTTCAATATCCCACTGTATCGCGATTTCATCATGGCCCTGGGATGTGCATCGGTCTCGCGTAGCTCGTGTGAAAGCATCCTTCGCTCTGGCCCCGGCAACTCCATCACTATTGTCGTTGGTGGTGCACAGGAATCCCTCGCCGCACAGCCAGGAACTATGGATCTCACTCTCAAGAAGCGCATGGGTTTCATCAAGCTGGCCTTGGTGAATGGGTATGTTTTTTTCTTTTTTGTATTTGTTTTGACAGCCAGTGTTTGTTTTGTAGAGGAAACATAGCGACTGACGCCACGATACCTTTTATATTCACTCACGCGTCTTTAATAGCGCAAGCTTGGTTCCCACGCTGGCTTTTGGTGAGAACGATTTATACGAGTTGTACAGCACCAAGCGGACGAGCAAGATGTACCATTTCCAGCAGATGATCAAGCACACCTTGGGCTGGACTGTCCCGATGTTCAATGGCCGTGGCATCTTCAACTATGAGTTTGGACTGATGCCTCGGCGTAAGCCCGTCTACATTGTGATTGGCAAGCCCATTCATGTCGAGAAGTGTGAGGGTGCACCGACCCAAGAACAGCTCGAGGAGTTGCAAAAGAAGTACCTCGATGAGCTCCAGGGTATCTGGGATCGTTATAAGGATAAGTACGCCCAAGGACGTACTCAGGAGATGCGTATCATTGAGTAGTCCATAGAAAAAAAAAACTTCATAAAAGCATAATATATATACTGGTTACTCATCCTTAGCTTTGGATCAACACTGTCAAAAAAAAACATACAGTGCACATCTTGGTTTTTAATGCCAAATAATAATGGAGTGATAGAGTCGTGGAACAAAATAATACAAAGTCGAATGTAGTGGGAACAGAAATCTCATGTGATCTTATGCAGATGGTCCTGTGCCGCCAGGAATGAGCTATTACAACGATAAAAAGAAATGGAATTATTCAGCATGAAATTCAATGTGGGATATCCTTCTGCACACATTCCGGAGCTCCTCCATTTTTTTTCTCGCGAGGAGGCGAAGAGTCTACATCAAAGTGGGACAGCCTACCATGCAAATGTTGTTTCCGTTCAACAAGATCTGCTCGAGTTGTGTTGTCTTGCGACCATCCGGTGTATTTTCATACTCAGTGACATCCTCAAGGACCATATTCACATAGTCGTCAAAATGTTTGAGTGTACCAGTGAATTCCTTGTCTGACTTCATGATCACCCAAATGCGCGAACCAATGCACGAGTCAATAAGCTCTATGATATTCATGGACAGTGTTTTGACGAAGACATGTCAGTCAAGGCTTGCAGATATGCATATTCTATCGGAATAGAAGTGATTTGCATGCAGATTGCTCAATTGACGCCCTTTCCCGGGTTATTGCTTCTCGATCCATATTCTAGAGCTGGTCCAGCGATGGTGTAATGACAGAAGCATTGTCGCCTGACCGTTTCCAGGAAACTTTTGGCCACTTTGTTTGCCTCAAGTAAAGGCAAGCTCTCCCGCTTGTAGGCTAGGTATTAGACTCCATGACGCGAGCTCATGTATCCTGAGAAACGTATTTATCTCCTTTTGTTCTTTCTTCCAGTATCAGCGTATCATTTGGGGTGGTAAGAGCGCGATATTCCACTACGATGATCTTTCGCAGTAAATATGTAATAGACTGTATCTTGTTCCACGACGCTGAAAGTTTTGCAGTTAAAGACAGAAAAAAACGACGAATATTTCCTGCTTCCTGTTTGCTGTTTCAAGGGTTCCCGTGTTTTCAAATCGCATGGCTCGAGGCATCTTACCGAGCGGCAACTGATGAATGGACGACATGGTGGTTGAACTGGAAGACATGTATATGCTCCAAAGAACACAACTGAATGGTTGAAATTATCACTTCCGTATCTGGCGCACTTAATACGTTTTAGAAGAAGAGGTGAAGGTTTATCCTACACTAGCAGCAGCGGCGGCGGCTGTGGCGATACCTTTTTTTAAGCTACAAAACTTTGTGTTCGCCAAGACAGCCTGGGCTGAGTTGACGGTCGGCGAACGCTTCGGCTCTCTCGTGACATGAGCTTAACTTCTCATTGATGTAGCGAAATGGAAGAAGGATGACGCATATAAAATGCAAGTAGTCGAACATCTTTGTGATGTATCCCTTTACACACAATGATCAAGCTAATTTTTGCGTTGTTGCTAATGTCCTTTACGCTGGCCCTCAACATCACCACTGAGCAGGCTATTAGTATCATTGAAGGCCTGAAAGAGGTGGCCAGAATTGACTCAAGTTTAAAGCCAGCCAAGGACGATAACATGAATAGCATCATGCGAGTGGCCGATGCTGAATTCGCAGGTGGCAGTTATCCTGTAGTGCATATCTCTAATCTATACCGCACTGATTATGCGCGACTCTGTCGTGGCGATGGTATCACGTGTTCTAGTGGATGTGTCAAGCCAGGCGATGTTGTCGTGGATGTCGAGGACTTCACTTCTAAATACGAAGTGAGCGACATAGGCGTCGTCTTTCACCTGAACCCCGTATGCTTTGACTCAATCTCATTTCAACTGGGTCCAGAGCTCTCGTCTGGCAATGTGACTATCCCACTGACTGCTGAGCTTCTCGAGCAATGTGGTGCAACTATCATGACATATGGCGACAATAAGAAGTGTGCACGCTTTGGATACGATGGCATTATCCAATACGGGTCCATTTGGACTCGTTATCCTGACTTCAACGTGGCCTATGCGCTCGATTACGAAAAGGAGGGTCTCGACCCCATTGCATTCGTCGAACGCTACTGCCAAAGATTCAGCTTCTCCAAGGTCAAACCAACTAGTAGAAATCCTCCATGCAGCTAGAACAGAGAATCATCATTAAAAATAAAACATGCGCCGTTTCATTCCCTATGCCTGCTAAAAGACTTGGTCATTTTTCTGCGTTATTTATATGATATGAGAGTTCCACTGCTGCTACTGCTGCTATTTTTTGTATGATACTTCACGCTGGTGAGACTAAAGTCTTTTTTTTCAACCGCATGTTCTTAGGAAGATTAATAGAGGCTTCGTCAGTGAAAAGCATGCCATGAATCATGTAGCGGTTTATGTTGATGCTACCTGCCATTTCGTTAAGAGAACTAATGGTAGAGTCTGTGATCGTATCGGTATTTCAGATGGAGTGGTAGTTCTTTATAGACTAACATGACCTACAATATAGCCCAACTACAGCCAAGCAGATAATATCGTGACTCGCCTATATGTCGCACGACTTAGTTTTAGTGTCATATTCACTTCTCTAAGTGGAATTGCTAAAGCAAATTTGTGTCCTATGAAATATTGCTGACATTGATCTAAACATTCTAGATACCCCGGTATAACTATCATTGATACTGAGGATCTTGGCGCCTGGTTAGGTGACTGATGCTATTATGAAGGTTCAAGGTAAGGAACAATTACAATACCACTTTGATCTTACAGCTGTGGTAAGATAAAGACAAAAAATAGTCCAGCCAAAACCCAAACCTGTTACATCAGACAATTGTCGCCATGGATCCCTTTCCAAGAAACATTTCAAAAACACTTTGTTCTCCTTTTTTCATTCTGCAAGATATATTAATCTCTTACCACTCTACTTTTTGTCCTAGATAAGCCTGTGACGCTTCTGTTTTCCATTACAACAGAATCAGAGCGTATCTTTCTCCGTACTCGAAGGCATAAACGATACAAGTCCTCTTAAAAGATATTTTGCTGACGCTTTGGGAGTGTATGATGCCATAAACCGACAGATATTGTTGTGTATATTAGTCGCGGTGATTGACAAACCTGGAGCCGAAGGTGGTTCCGCAGTGTACATCATGTTGGTGCCCACGACAGCCAGCGAAGGGTGGGTCTTCGTGATATCGACCATCTCTCGAACTTCAAACCCCTCACTGAAGCGGGACTGATCAAATGACATTAATATGAGACCAGGCAGTAGTTGTAGTAGACAAGTTAGTTGATCGGCTTCGATATACCAACCCTTGAATGTGATAGTCTTTAGATTGCTATGGGTGAATGGTAACATCTGGTTGCTGTTCTTGTTCAGCGAAGTATTGAGGATTCCCCTAACATGGAGCGGAAAGTGATTTTTTCTTCACGTTGGTTGAATTGTACGTTCCTGATAAACAGTATAAAGCTTAGTCAAAGAAACAACACACACACGTTTTGCCACACATCACAGATAATGTTTAACACTTAAAAGACAGAAAAGAACACGAACTGCACTCTATAATCGCGGTAATCACAGTTAAAGTGCATGGAGCTGTGGTGAATACCGCAATCATGGCCATATAACAGCCACTCACAGTTAGAGACTAATAAAAACCCCTGCTGGGGGTTATGCGTACCCTGGTCGGATTCCAATCGGTTTACAGTTTCCTTGTTCCTTTGTTCCCTTCATAGTTCCCGCACCTATTATCACAACCGCAACACCTTCCGAGGCTTATGCTGTTGCAGTTTTAACTGGTAGCACTGCGACGCCAAGACGACTACAAGTATTTGCAGTATAGTTCGCAATCAGCTGAAATAGCGCGGGCAATCCAGACGCCTCGAACTTGTGTGGCCTGATGGATCGATTCCAAGCTAGGGTCAAAACAGAAACGGTGGCATATTCAGTAACACTGAAACGGCCGTACGCTGGCGGCACTACATCCTCAACGGCGTAAAGCAGACGTTGTAGTCCTCTTGGAGGAGCCATGATAGATACCAAAGGGAAAGGATGCGTGATGAAGCAAGTTTCCGAATCACAGGAAGATTATGTAAACATCGATGATGCGGTCTACTCGCTTCCATGAAGAGATAGTATACCTATCATGCTTTTCACAGAACATTTGTGGCCACGCAAGTTATGGGGCGGAGAGGTGATATATTTGGCGCGCTGTTGGAAAAACTCTTTATCAGATGTATTATGCAACGCAATTGCCTTAAGCAAAATTTAAGTACTGATACCATCGAAGAATGAGACAGTGGTTAGCTAATACTAAAACGTCTATGGATGCCTTCATGTGTTGTAACTCGTGATTTGGAAATTGAAGAATACCCATCGCGCCGATTTCTTTCAAGATGCTTCAATTAAAGGTTCTTGGAAAACATCGCTCGGCCTTGAATCAGACATCAGCTGGCTGAAATAGATCAGGGCGCTTCGGTACCCATATAGTTCACGTATCGTGGTTCTAACCTTCAACACAATGGTTTTGAAGACACGGCATTTCCATTGCAGATGTCTCTACCTTGCAAACGTTTGAGCTGAGCCGACACATAATATACAGTTGCTGGAGAATGTCTCATGTGTTTGTAAAGTCGTGTCTACTGACTTGATTAATAGCTCAATTTTAGCACCACTCCCAACCCAAAGCAACAGCAACACAGCAGGCAGAACCGACAACAGATGTAGCACTGCTGTTGCTTCCATCTAACGGAAGATTTCTCATAAGCCGACTGTCGTCTGGGAGCTTCTGGCTCCACTAATGAGGCCATAAGCGATTAATGCAGCAGATACAGCGAAAAAGCGCTGATTTCAGCTGTAGTCTGCAGCCAGCTATACCAATTGATGACACAAGAGCGTTGTCTACACGAGCAGATAGTGCATTATGTGCGGGATAGCTGAACATGTAGCAATTGACCTGATGCGACCTAAAACTCCATAAAGAGGCGAGGCAGGACTGTAAGCCTCTTATGCCTATTCCTGGCTCTTCTGATGTTCAGTCCGTGAATCATGCAATTAAGCGTCCATGAAGCTGGAGTATTTGGAGCCTAACAGAGTCAGGCTTGAGGTTGGAGACGACGTGAAACAGGATATGAGATATGAAAAAGCAGGTGAACGCTTGTCATGTCACGAATAACGCGTATGGGCTTGTTATAGGGTGCGATCATCTCAATATGTATTCGGCATTCAGTATCGAGTCATTGAAAATCAATTTGACAACGAAGGATGCGATGGTGAAAAACCGTGAAAGGAGGGTTGATGCTTTTTGTGAGCCATTGCCGAGACTTGTTTTTTACCAGTGAAATTCTGGTTCATGAGGGACATCCGAGTTTGGACAGAGAGGCTTGTTTGCCCTGATAGTCAACATTACTAAATTTTCCGCTCCCATCTTCGGACATCGATTCCATTCTCTAAACGCATCACATTACACATCATGGGAGAGTACCTGCACAAAGATCCTGCTGTCGAGAAGTGGGTCCGCATGAGAGAGTCGACCGCTCAGCACTTCAAGTGGAGCCCTCGCAACATTCGCACTATTGGCATCTTGGGTCTTGTCATCCCTGCTGGTCTCATGTACCTCTCCCTTGAATACGATGTAAGTCTGCCATGCTTATATGCCAGCCTTACCGGCTAGTACTCTCTCTTCTATTTCTTATGCACCAGTAGTATCAGTGGAGAGACAGCCATTTATCGACATGGAAAGTCTCGGGATGTTTTTCACCAGCTAGCCGGCTCGTGTCGCATTGAATGGCTCGAACGTCAATAGTTCACTCTAGTCGGATTTTACCTCCGAACAAGGAGCCGATATAGGCTTGCATCTGATCAACATACAACTGTGGTGGAAACACTCTTGACAGGCATATGTTCATAATATCTTTGGATAATGCCATATGCTGCTTTATATACTTCAGGCGAAATGTCCGTGAAGATCAAAACAGACATGTGCACCTTTTATTATCTGTGTTAGCGGACGTGCTGTCATTTGGATCAATCATTATCAGGAGTGCTTATATGGCGATCAATCAACAAGCACTGAATCCGCATGAACTGCTCTTGTGTGCTTCTTTAATCTTCGTGAGATCTCTACTATGGATTGCCAACACTAATCACACGTTTTTTTGCTATTGTAATGTCCCTTGATCCGACTTTGAATCTTCGATAGCGCAAGGTTGACTGGACTGCTAAGCGCCCCGCTGTCGCTGTCAAGGCCGAGGAGGATGCATAAGTGCTTTATCGACAAAAAATAGATCCAGAAAATAATATCGACAACCCCGCTCTACCTCATTGCCTTTATTCTTGCAAAATACACAACGTCTTCATTCAGTGGCAAAGTCAGAGTAAAATGACTGTCCATTTTTTGTCAAAAAAATGAACTCTTGTCATAGAATTTCGTTTGCTGAGAACTGCAGGTGTGCGTGTTTTGTGCAGAGTGGATTACCGTGAAAGCATAATTGTTTATACAAGTAGATCATAATAGTCAAAGTATCATAGGTCTAGATCTGGATTTTGAAAGGGAGGAGAAGAAAGGTGAGCGGTTGCCAATACCTGTGTGATGCAGGAGGGTGGCGGATATTAGGAATAACGCACATGTAAACAATACTCGTTTCTATGTGTTGGGGCAAGCACATTATTATGAATTTGAATGTTGGTATTTTTTGCTTCAACGTGTCCAGATGAGTGTGCACGCGGGAAGGTGTGAATAGGAACTGGAGAATGCTACCTCGTTTATTCAGTACACACAAATTCCCCAACATAACACATGGACCCATCGGTCTGACCCGCAGTGTACACTATTTGTGCACAAATCAGCCACGTAGAAGCAAAGTTGTACTGCCGTAAACATTTTGCAGTCCAAACAATAAAGGGATCAACAATATCACCAGCTCCCTGTGCCTATGAGACTTTAGAGCAGGGAGTGAGAGTGTGAAGAGAAATTTGGGAGGGAAAGGGACATGAAGATAACATTCCACGTAGCATCAAACAAAAAAAAAAAAAAAAAAAAAACCACCGAAAATAGAGTATGAAGGCCGTGCTGCGGGAAGCGGTTGGAGAGCAAGAGCTTTTTTAATGAAAAATCGACGCTGTAATTTGTACAAGGGAGGCGAAGCAATTGCCACTGCCGCTTTTGTCTGTTATGAGCATGTCTTGCTTGAAAGAGTCTATGTTTTGTGTCCACGAGTCTATTGTGGAGGGTCAGTGGGGCGCAATGCTTATTGCCCTTCCTTGTGAATTTGACACGTAGTTGCTCGGCCATTCTTCCCTGATCGCATGTTTTATTCAATTTATTAATTGAATTCGTGGTTCCGTTGTTTTTATTCGTATACTGTATTTTATCTGACCATACCTCATATCAAAATTAACTATATCATGTAGTCTTAAAAGGCACAACAGGAGTAGTAGTATCGTTGGAAGTGCTGGAGAAGTACTTGGACCATTGTTGGGTGAACGTAATGAATTGTTACCTTGGACGACATTCACGTCCCATCCCCCGCTCCATGTCTGCACCAATTGGTGGTTCGAGCTCAATACAATACTTTGAGTACCCATCGTTCCTTCACTCTCACTCCTGCCACGACCTTCAACATCTGTTAGTGATAAAATTCGTATATCTATGGTTTGCGACCCAGGGTGTGCATACGAAGATGTCGGTTGCTTTATCTTGCATCAAGTAGACTGGAGTGAATCTATTAAAATATGAGGCGTATTTGGCCACACATGAATGTTTACCGCCATGGTAGTGCCGCAACAACCTGAATACCAGGGGCTGCAGTAGCTGTGCTTTCACACCACGATTTGGACTTTGATTGTTTCTCTACATCCACCCATGGCACTAGAAAGAAAACAACACTTTTTCCCAGCTTAACTAATTATCACCGCGCCTTTTACCATGCCTTTCGAACTGTCCAGTTTTTGTTTTCTGATATGCAATGTTGGCGCCTTATTAATATAATTACCATGTGACGGAAATGACTTCGTGTTGTGTGGGGTACAATAGCCTACTGTCGGAATTGAAAAGGCCTTTAATGAAATCAATTAACTTCCCTCTTTCCCTCAGAGCTCATCTTTTTAAAGTCCTGCTTCTACCCCCTCCCTTCCTCTCATCATCCTTTTTTCGCTCTCACATCCATCCCCCTCCTCCTCGCCACTCCAACAAACACATCAACATGGGATTGTCCATTTCTAAGCTGCTGTCCAGCCTCATCTCCAAGAAGGAGATGCGCATCCTGATGGTCGGATTGGATGCCGCTGGTAAAACCACCATTCTGTACAAGCTCAAGCTGGGTGAAATTGTCACCACCATCCCCACTATTGGTAGGTCTACCATCCAACTTTCGTACCCCTGTATTCTCTGGCACGCTCCACCTCTTTGGCTTTACCCGCTTTTCCATGTCTCTGCCCAATCCAATCCCGATCCAACCACTCCTTTGCTAGCCAATTATATTCTTGATTCAGAACATGCATTTCTTGCTGGGTTGAACCATGCAGAAACATACAAAGAGACCGCCACAGCCCGGATTGGCGTCATTGTTGGACCATCTCTATGCCAGGAACATCAGATGGGAGGGTTAGAAGATGTTCTGCATTGGCCTACAATGCAACACACCAACACTTTTACGTTTGGTCGATTGATGATTTGAATCGTTTTACTGGCGCCTCCCTCTGGATCATGCTGATGACGCGACTCTAGCAGCCAACATGGGATGGAATAGACATTGCCATCATCACGTTTGGATCTCTCATCTTGGTTTTTCTCCCTTTCACCCTATTCATCATTCTTGATTCCACCAATTCGGACCTTTCTTTGGTCCTTTTTTTTTTAATTCTCACTCGCGTACTTTGTCCTCAATCCTCCACCCCCTTCTATATCATCGTCCCTTTTTGTTCCTTCTTTTTTGAATTGCGCTGGTTTGAGACGTGACCTCCCCGAGCTGGGAGAACACCCAATATCAAAAGACTGGTGCGCTTATTGGCGCTCTAGTTTGCATAAACATGGTGTTGGTGTTGGTGTTGCTGTCCCCTCTTGCTCTCGTTTTTTGTGTCGTGCAGCTACTGGCTACCATCCACCCCTCTTGAGGTTCACATCTCTGGGGTTGGCGTAGTAGGAGGACAGAATGTCTGTAGACACCCTTCGTTCGTTTGTTCGTCAAGGCGGAGAGATTACGTATCACTCTTTTTTACTATCAATTCAGTTCCAAACGCGAAAGGGAGGAGAAACAGAGTAGAAAGGGGAAAGAGGGACAACTCTTGCCTTCTCTTTTTCCTTGATTTGGGTTTTCTGTAATGCATGAGCGGCAGAAATGTGCCCTTTCTGCTTCTTTGTCTTGGACACTGCTCAACGAATGGACAGTACAGAGCACAAAAGGTTAGGGACTAAGGGCGAGTCAGGCTGATTAATAGAAAGGATATGAAATCACTAACCTCCATTCTCGGTTGTCCTCCCGGGATTAAAATTGTTTTATCTAGGCTTCAACGTCGAGACCGTCGAATACAAGAATATCTCCTTCACCGTCTGGGATGTCGGCGGACAGGATAAGATTCGTCCCCTGTGGCGCCACTGTATGTCTTGTTTTGCTTGCACTTTTTTTCTTGTTTCGAGCATAGCTCCTATGTTATCTATTGTATTATGCTTTCTCTCTTTACAATTGTGCTGGATCCCTTGAATCCATGTGCGCTGAAAACGCCAACACGGCGATGAAAGAAGGACTAGACCCAAGAAACACACATTGTGTGTTAAAAAAAGGGGGGTGACAACAAACTCTTCATTGGACAACCATGGAAAATCGAAATCGATGAGTTCCAGCTACATATGCATTTGCTCAGCAACTATCAGGATATCCAGCGAAGACAGAAAAGAAGATGGATCGAACTGCGCTGCATCACCCCGTACTACCTCTGATCCATGATGGACAGTATTGCACAGCAGGGCGTAGAACGAAGATGCAACTGCTTAAAGCACCCCATCCAAGATGGGTGGAGTACTTTACTTCTCCCGTTGTTCACGTGCAGAGGAATCTTCGTGATCTCTTTTTTTTTTTCCTTCCTCGTTTACTTTCAAACAAGAGTGTATGCCCCTTGACTCACACAACCTTATGCCTATGTGATCTTGTTTCCGACAATAGACTTCCAAAATACCCAGGGCATCATTTTCGTTGTTGACTCGAACGATCGTGACCGTATCAGCGAGGCTCGTGATGAGTTGCAGCGCATGCTGAACGAGGATGAGCTGCGCGATGCCCTGCTGCTGGTCTTTGCCAACAAGCAGGATCTGCCCAACGCTATGAACGCTGCTGAGATCACTGACAAGCTGGGTCTCCACTCTCTTCGTCAGCGCTCGTGGTACATTCAGGCTACTTGCGCCACCTCGGGCGATGGTCTGTATGAGGGTCTTGAGTGGCTGTCCAACAACCTGAAGCGAAAGAACTAAGAAAATAAGAACAGTGAAGCGTTCATATTTTCATTGTTTTTGTTTGTTTTTTTTTGTGAGACGAGAAATGAAGACGAGTAATACAGTTGTTTTTTTTTTACCACAAATTGTTCAGTTCGCTCTTTGTTTCTTGGTTCTCTCTGTTCCCCTTTTCTCTATCCAACCTCTTCCGCACATATACAACAACCCATAAAACACACATGTTTGCGCTGGCGTTTCAAAAGACGAATAAATCATCTCATCATAGCTCCTCAGTTTGCACGCGCACCTGCAGCGTGGAAGGAAGAACGTGCGAGTACAATTTCACAAGTCCTTAGTGGCTTTTCGCGACTCGTTTTCATTCTGGTTAGGAGTAGGTGAAGTTCCACAACTGGCGCATCAGATGACGGTTTGAATACCGTTATGAGTTTTAGAATAGCTGGCTCCCAAGAGTTATCGACGATGTGCTGGGAATCGGAGAAGTGAGTGGATCTGTTATATGTCGTAATAAGCTTGTGGTCAACAAGAGTGTGAGGTACTCCACGTCTCCTACTGGCTCTACTCAATTTTTTTTTTATTTTTTTTTTTAGGCGTTCGATGATTTCCTACTTTAACTCACAAACAAGAGTTGCACCAATGTTTCTTTAACTTGTTACTCTGCGATTGGTAGCTTCTCACCCTTTTTGGTATAGCCGGTCGGTTCCACCGACCGTGGTGCACAATGCCGCGTGAGGAAGGGGGGTGTCGGTGTGCAAAGAAGTGCATGAACCTGCTTTTGTTTAACTGCACATTGACACAATGTGGATCAATTCGATTCTCCGCTGGCCACCAACATGGCTTGTGATATCATTCTCTGCAGAAAAGCGATCATGGGACTATATACAAAAGGCAAGGAGGAATAGAGGTTTCAACTCTTTGACTTCTTCGTTTCCATATTAACAAGGGAAAGCATGCTTCTGCAACATAATGCATAACTCGAAGTCGACGATAAGAAAAGCTCATCACTAGACAAGGGTGATGGCACTCGACATCTATTCTGGCTCCTTCTAAAATTCACTATATGACGACTGACAAACCTGCGAATTCATCATTTCTGGATATGCACATCTCGGATTCCCCATGATCCATGTGACAAAAACGCCAATAATAGTAGACTATGGAGCGATGGTTGTCAGGATACATGTATTGATTCTACACACTCAAATTCTTTGCAGTAATTCATTAATCACATCTTGTGAATAAACAGAGTCATGGTACCTACACGCTCTCTGTTGAAGCAGGTTATACAGCATCCAAAATCATTGATATCTCAACGTCAACTGCTTTGAGCGAAGGTTGATCTTGAGAATAAGGATGGGAGTGTCACCATTTCTCCGTGACAAACTTGTTAGTGCTTAGGTAGCACGAGTTGGACAGAAGATTCTGCATGGAATATGTGAAAATCGTGGCCATACACTACTTTTGACGCATTCTTTGCGACTATGTGGCTGGACACTTTCAATATCTTTTGTGCAAATAAGGGTATTCAGAGTGACTCTCTGGTGGAAGCAAACATACGGTGTAGAAGATGCAGATTTCACTCTTGGCTAGTTGGAGCGAGCTTTACATGTTTCCTAACCACTCTTTTTAGAGCATGTCTACAAACCTAAAAATAGTAAAAATCGTGTCAGATCCGAAGGATTTCGTTCTCCCTCCTTTTTTATTTCTTCTCTACACCAGCTCTAACAAAGGTATTCATTTTCATCATACATCGAAATGGAACATGAAAAAGGATTTCGGCTTCTGAAATGATGATAAAAAGTGGTGAGAGGCAGCATTCGCAGCACATTGTCCTTTTAGATTTCCTCTCCAGATGAACATGCAGGCGTTTGTCCAGAACTTGGACCAAACCAGCAGCGTTAACTGGGTCCAAAGAAGGAGGTTATCTTGAACTAGGGCAATGTGGCTGACGACTTCCTTCTTTTTACAAAAGGACTGCCAGTGAGTAATTTCTTGATCTTATCTGACCAGAAATTGGGGGTTCGAATATGGATCATTAGGCAGGGAGCGACGCGAAGTGTCTATGATGTTCAGTGGAATTCACACTCTTCTTTCACTTACCACATGATATGATAGGGAACCATCCAGTCACCGTTCATGGCCCGAAGGTATATCATTCTGGATGAAGATAGAAAGGAAATGCCATTTATTGAATAAAAGAATTGATCGTTGTCATCGACGAGGCAATACGCACCAGACTTTGTGAAGGGGTCGAGTTGATATTTCGTGTACGAGCGAACGACATATCCTCAAAGTCACCTCTGGAGCAGTATTGATGTCAAGGAAATTAAAATTATCGCACCTCTTGATGAAAAATTTGAAGTGTTTTGATTTTTCCATCCATCTGAGCCTGCTTTTTTCTGGGCGCGAGGGTCAAAAAGAGATTGCAGCCGAGACCTTTTGAATTCCTCCTCTTTCACCAATTTGTCTGCCATGGCTTCGTAGGTGCCAGGATCATTCAACATTTTTTTCAGCATCACACCCTTCCTTATATCAAGCTGGGCACCAGGACAAGTGTGATCAACTCATCCACAGAGGCGGCTTCCACCATTGTTTGCTCGCACTTCAAGAAATGTTACTCCCATCAGCTGTTTGATTCATCGCTGCAGTCTGAAACTATGAGATGACAATCTTCATGGAGAGAGAAACTTTGGATCACATCAACCTCTTGTGGAGGATCACGCTTTTTTCCTCTTCCCAGTCTTGAAGGTTGTCATATACTCCTGTTCGTCTCGAGGTTTCAGCAACACCATTTGTCACAGTGGAAAGAACGCTTGTCAGCCTTGCTTACTGTTTTGACCGGTTGTTGTCTCGAGGAATTGAGTGCTAAGGATGAATGCCTCCCGTGCATCTAAATGAAAGTTGACCTTTCATCATCCTTTCACTTTAAATGCATTCTGTGACCCGACAGCAAGAAGATTGGTTTGGGCTTTGTTCATGCAACTCGGCGGTTATTTAGGAAGTCTCAAGGAACGCTGTAGTGGCTTCCATATTCCTAGGCTGTCGACTGGTGTAGACCCTGCCTGTTTTATATCAAACTTCTGAGGACTGTTGGGTCGTACTCTCGGCCGTTTTTCTCTGTTTTAGAGAACAAACATGTGCTGGGGATTGTTGTTGTGTGTTGAGCGAACCCCCCCGTCTGTTTTCTATATCCTATGGATATCAGAAAATCTCGTTTGATTCTTGTTGGCAACGCTTTTCTCTGTTTTGTTTTTGGCACGCGTGCTAAACATTCAGAGAACATATCAGCAATCCAACGTTTCAATCAGACAAATGCTCAACTCCAATGAAAGTTATATCGTCGGATGTCAACTTGCTACTTTTCATCTCTTGTGAGCTTTTAGTGACTTGACCAAAGCTGGATAGTGTGCGCGCATACCACGAATGGTTTTACGGCCAATGAGATCAAAAGGGCTGCTGGCGAGGATGAGAATGGCAATGTTGAATAGAAGATGGAGTATTTTCACAATGGGATTATTTGTTCCTATTCGTCATTGATATGGACTGGAAATGTCGCAACAACTCTTGTCAGAAGGTTGCCTACTCCATGTTGGCACTTTTTGATTGTTTGTTGTAGTCTTTCCATTCCTTTCTTTGATGTCTAGCTGCTGTAGCCTTTTTGTGTCACTCCTTTCTTTACTTGATCTGTCTTCTCCTTCCTTGGCGCCTATTTTGCTTTCTACTTGTGGAACCACAATATCCTTCTTTTGTCTTTTGCACTTCTCGCAATGAATCAAAAAAGTCGCGGCAGTCCGACGAGACCATTATCCTAATGACATCCATTTCCTTTGTATATGCTTTTTTTTCTGCTGTTACAATATTTAGTACCACCACTCCCTCCCTTGAGCAAGTTCTCGTCCCCGAGACCCTCTTGAAGAAGCGCAAGACCCAGGAGAAGGCCGCTGCTGAGAAGCGCGCTGCCGATGCCGCTGCCCGCAAGGTATGTATTTGGACCATGAAAATATTTCTCTTCCCTTTACAAGATGTTCATTGTTTTGCTATGATGACATGCTTTTCAGCGCTCTGTAGCTAGCTTCGGCAATGCTGCTTCAAATATACCATCTTTCGGGGCTGACAACAAATCAATGCAACAACCTTTTCAGATCTTTGTCTCTGTCCCTTTGTTCTGTGTACGAGCCAAATTGTACTAACATTTGTATGATATTGGTTTTGCCATTTTGATAATCACAGGCCCGCAAGGCTGCTCGCAAGGTCATCTTCAAGCGTGCTGACCAGTACGTCCGCGAGTACCGTGCCAAGGAGCGCGATGAGATCCGTCTCCGTCGCCAGGCCAAGGCTGCTGGCAACTTCTACGTCCCTGCCCAGCCCAAGCTTGCCTTCGTTATCCGCATCAAGGGTATCCACAACATTGCCCCCAAGCCCCGCAAGGTTCTCCAGCTCCTGCGTCTTCTGCAGATCAACAACGGTACCTTCGTCCGCCTGACCAAGGCTACCTCGGAGATGCTCCAGCTGGTCAACCCCTATGTTGCCTACGGTCAGCCCAACCTGAAGACTGTCCGTGAGCTGATCTACAAGCGCGGTTACGCCAAGGTCAACAAGCAGCGCATCCCCTTGACCGATAACTCGATCATCGAGAAGGAGCTCGGCAAGTACGGCATCATCTGCGTTGAGGACCTCATCCACGAGATCTTCACCGTTGGTAAGCACTTCAAGCAGGCCAACAACTTCCTGTGGCCCTTCAAGCTGTCCAACCCCACTGGCGGTTGGGCCACCAAGAAGGCTCTCCACTTCGTTGAGGGTGGTGACTCTGGCAACCGTGAGGACAAGATCAACGCTCTCCTCCGCCAGATGATCTAAGCGTCTCCTTTTCTTTTTACCCAAGCGTTTGTTCATCGTTTGAAAGAGAAGTGAAAGGTCCCTTTTCCTTTATTTCTTTTTTACAAATAAAAACAGCGTGGTAGCTCTGCCTTCAACAAAATAGTCATTGTGTCTCTTTCCCGACAAATATACCCTTACCTTTTTCCCCATCATGTGAGCGCGTTTTGCACTGTGCTGAAATTGTAGACTCCCCAGTGTTCAGTTTATGATGTTGAAAAAAAAATAGTGCTTGTTTCGATAAACTCTTTTTAAGTCTGCTCACTGATCCATCCCCTACTTTTGCCACTTATCTCTGCGAGAGCCAAGAGCCACGAAGGAAAGGAGGGGGGGGGGAAGATCAATGAATAGATGGATCAATGTTCCTACACGGCGTCCGTCTTGTGATGAAAAGCCTTTTGCAATCGACACAGGAATTTCGCACCAAGGTTGCTCCATGCGGGAAGAAGAACTCTCCATCCTCCCAACACGCCCTGTTTTCTAGCCCCCCTCCTTTTGTTCCCCATGCAGATTTGCATGCATGACTTGTGCTCTGATGTTATGTTATGCTACGTGGATGTTGGACAACGAAACAAAATATATTCTCACCGCACCCCAATTTGCGCCACTAAAATCGGCGAAAGACCTGAGCACCAGCTGGATTGAATTCTTTGATGGTGTGGTCCGTGTGCTGTGGAAACGACGAGCCTTTCATTTTGCAAAATTCGTCTACCACGATCCGAGAGAGATGTCACTCTGTGTATGGGCATTCAAGGATGCAGCAAAAAGTCTTGAGAACAAAATGATGGACAAGCTCCCTGTGGAGTACAAAGAATTGAATAAAGCGTCAGTGGCGGGCAGCATTAAAATCACGTAGACAGAACAAACATTTGTCTGTGCTAAGTTGCCCAACATACGCCCTCCTCTTCGCCGCCTTGTGTCGCCTCTCTATCCGCAGCAGATTCGGCCGGGTGAGGAGAGCAAGCGATCGTTTGTCAATCTGGCTAGGTTGGCAGGCTACTAGTCGACTGGCCTGCCGACAAGGGCAAGGAAAAGAGGGCAGAAGGGGAGGGTGAGGGCAGAAGATGATTTAACTCTTGCCTGCCAAACTCGTTTTGTACCAGTATTTGTATTTGCCTTTTACTTTCAGGTGCAAAAAGTACGAACAAGTGGAAATCATCTCTTCCCTCTTTCTTCCATCTGTCCATCTTTCCCGTCCTTTTTTCCTTGTGGTCTTCCACCTTTGTCCATTTTCCATTTCTACCCACCACAGGTTGCCAACGGGTCACATTCCTACCCTACTTTAGCCATCAGCCAAAAAAAAGGACGCGGGAACATATTCATTCACATATACAAACGCAACACAGCCTGACTATAAACCTATCCGAGGAGTTGTGTGGAGAAAGGACATTTTCTCCAAGATGATGAACTCTGGCAATCAACTACTGCTACGACTGTTCAAGTCGGAATTCTTCAATGCCTGGATTGCAGTGTCCTACCTTTTCAAATACCCGGATGCTGTTGGAATCCAACACTACCTCTGCAATGAGCTCAAAAAGTTTCCACTAGATGAAATCGAGTTCTTCCTGCCCCAGCTGGTGTAAGTCTTTCTGACAAACTGTCAAGATGCTTTTAATTGACACTCACGGGCATTCTCGTGGACAAAGCATGTCCTTTTTTTCTTTTCCCTGTGAATGAATGAATATGCACCGGCCATCCAAGCATCAGGACAGTTCACAGCAACAGCAGGAAGAGAAGCGCAACCACAGCAGTCCAAAAAAGAACAAGGCGTGGATGATTGAGCCGTTGAACACTAAGCACACCTCAGATAGAGCAGGAGCTTGAAGGGCCACGGGCTGCAGGAAGAATGGAAGGATAGACAGGAGTTCGTTTGCATGGCCATCTGGAAACCCCACCCCACTCCATCAGCTGGAGCTATATTCATTGTTCGTGCTTGTCGTTCAGGGTTTCCCATGGAGTCGTGGCTAGCCCAGGCGCATGCTGTTCCATTCTTACATCACAATACTGACGGCGTGTCATTCTCTCTTTTCGCTTCTTCACAGGCATCTGCTGATCAGTCGACCTTCAGAGTCAGTAGCGCTGGAAAACTTCATCCTTGATCGATGCCATACCTCTTCACATATCGCCATTCTGGTAGGCTTCAACTTCCCCCTTCCCTTCCCAAAAAAAGGCGCGTCTCCTATAGCTGCCTGCAATTTTTATTTTAGGGCTAAAAAACTGGGCTAATGGTATGCAGCGTTCTACTGGACAGCATCACTGTTTTGTTTGTTGGCACCGCCCAAAAAAGAGGCAGATGATTCTACACGATACAGGATCGACCAGAGATACGGGCAGAACATGGGCAATATGAGGAGGCATCTGTTCTTTCAAGTTGCTTCTATACAAAGAACTTGGTGTGTTGATACTGGATAAAGAAGAGGAAACGAGGTGATTCCATAAGGAACACAAATGCACGGCGAAAAGAGCAGGCACTGGGAGCCCAAACTATAGTCCAACTCAGGAGAGAGTTGTTTGCCAAATTCAGCCCATTCTCACATTATGGTTGCTCCCAACCTTCCTTGGTAGACACTGTGGTATCTGCAAGCATATACTTCGGATCTTGCATCGACACCAAACACACCGTCCTTCAAGCTGTGCAAAAGAGTATTCAACAAGGTTCAGGCAATTGTGTTTGCCACAGAATCGCCGGACGAAGGGGATGATCACCTCAACAAGAATGGTGTCCCAAAGGTCAAAGAGAACGTCTTTTCCGCCATGGTGGGTATGGGAGTCATGCTAGCGGCCATTGGCCAGCCACTGATGAGCAAGAGCTCTGGCCAGTTGGCTATAGCACAAGGTCGTCGCCCACGAGCATTCAGCCAAAGTGGAATCATGGATGGCCTCGATGACGACGCTCTTGATCATACCACATCAGCTGCTGCCCCAAAAACTTCCACCAGCACATCCCAACCACCTCCACCCCAACAGGACCAGCGACAACAGCACACTACAGCTACTTCATCCACAGCGCCGGCAGCCACATCAATTGCTTCGCCATTTACTAGCGGGCGATCGACTCCTGTTGGCAAACCAGAGTCACTGCCGGGCAGAGACTCTCCTTTAGCGTCGCCAAGCATTAACATTAGCGCCGTGACCTCTATCCATCGCGCTCATGCTGCCAGTTCACCCTCTTTGGAAGACCTGCGGGCCGGGCATGCTTTCAAGCTGAGGCGTGAGCATTTCACCGCCTCACGGAGGAGTCATGACACCACTGCTTCGTCTCCTGTGAGTGTGGCGCATTCGGATCGTGATTCTCTCGAGGGTGGACTGTCATCCTCGGCATCGAGTCAGATTGCGCGTCGTTCGTATTTCCACTCGGAGATGCAGTTCTTATTGGCTCTGGAAGACATTGCCACACGATTGGTCATTGTGCCCAAGCCAGCGCGTCTGAGCGCACTTCGCGCCGAGCTAACGTTATTGAATCACAACCTGCCTGCTGAAATTTGCATCCCACTTTGGTGCAATGCCACGATCGAGAACCCTCATCACCATCGTGTTGTTCGCATTCCTCCTCAAGATGCTGTCGTTTTGAACTCTGCTGACAGAGTACGTCCTGGTTATTCCGCGCATTCTGATTTGGCAGTATTCGATCATGAAAGGTTACGACGACAAGTTTTAATATGGTCTTGTGTCTTTCTTCATCACTCTTTAGGTCCCTTATCTTTTGCAAGTTGAAGTTTTGGAAACGGATATGAGTATCGAGGAAATTCGAGCACTGCGGCGCGACCCATTGGAGATTGAAGAAGAGGAGGAAAACGACAGTCAGAGCGAGGTAGATGACGAACGGCACGCAACTGAGAGCGAGGCTACCACAGTTACAACCAGTGGGACTGAGATGGAAAAGGATGGATCTATTTCACTGGAAAAGCTCGTTATCAAGGATTCGACAGACGAGTCGGCAACGGCGAGTTCTACTACGGCACCCAGTGGTAACTCTGTGTCATCTTCGACAACATCGAAAGCCTCTTTAGATGAATCTAAGGACGAAGGCAATGAGGACACTAGAGCATCATCGAGTGCTATTCCGATCCCACCCGCCCCAGGTTCATCAACAGATGCCCCGATAATCTCGCCTCCAGGTTCTCCTATCCCTAGTAGCCCAATGACAAACGGTCCTGGGCGATCCAAGAGCCCCAAACCCAGTGGTTCCACCTCACACTCAAAGTCAAACGAGGCTTATTTGCAGACTGTAATGCGCCGACGTGCCTCCAATAGTGCCGATGACTTTGCTGAAAAAATGCGGACGGCTGCCGTCATGCTTGCACAGCTCAATCAACAACAAGCCAACCAACTCGCCAGTGCCAATGGCAATGCGCGGACAAGTCATCAGTCCAGGTCAAGCATCAAGGCCAAAGCAACATCAGTTGAGGAAATCCGGGCTAGAATCATCAAAGAAATGATGGCTCTTGAGGAGCAGCGTATGCAGCGCATGAAGGTCGAAGGCGTTAGTAGTGGTGTTGGTGGTGGTGGCGGTGAGGGTGCTGGAAGCGAAATGCTCGAAGATGAACGAAAAGTCATGGCTAACGTCAACACGGACGATCCCAGTGGTAAGTTTGGCATATATTGTATAGGGCTACACTTGATTGTCGATACTCCTCTTGTTTTTCAAATGGGCTCATGACTTACCATTTCTCTACACCTTATATTTGATTGGTTCTGTAGCGGCTGTTTTTGCGGAAGAATGGGAAGACAAGATGAACCGTATTCGCCGAACATCGCCGTATGGTCATCTCCCATCATGGCAATTGCTATCAGTAATTGTCAAGCAGGGTGCCGATTTACGACAGGAACAGTTAGCTTGTCAGCTCATCCGTGAGATTGGCTGGATTTGGGAACGCGCCAAGGTGAACGTGTGGGTGACCAACATGCGCATTTTGGTAACATCAGACAACTCGGGCCTGATCGAGACTCTCCGCAACACCATGTCGATCCACTCGATCAAGAAGGACGCTTATGCACGACGTCTTAATCAGGTTGGAGTGGTGTACACACTGTATGATTATTTCCAGCAAAAGTTTGGTGATCCGTCGAGCGAGCGCTACCTTCGAGCACAGGATAACTTTATGAGGAGTCTGGCAGCATATTCAGTCATCACCTATGTTCTGCAGATCCGTGACCGACACAACGGCAACATTTTGGTGGACACAGAAGGACACATTATTCACATTGATTTTGGCTTCATGCTGTCCAACTCGCCAGGCTCTGTTGGCTTTGAAATGGCACCTTTCAAGCTGCCACAGGAGTATATTGATGTCTTGGGCGGTGTTGGTAGCGAAAAGTTTGCCGAGTTCAAGGTCCTGGTCAAGAAGGCGTTTATGGCCGTCAGAAAGCACACAGAAAACATTGTGCTGTTAATCGACATGATGTCCAAGGACTCGAAGCTTCCATGCTTCCAGTACGAGAATGCGGCACAAGCGGTACGTGACCGGCTCGTACTCAACATGACGGAGGCTCAAGCCGAGGACTATGTCGAGAAGCTGATCATCAGCAGTTGCTGCAACGTGTTTACACGTTTGTATGATACCTTCCAGTACTACTCCAACGGTATTCTGTAATTTTTTATATCCACCAAAAAGGTTGCCCCCATGACTTTCTACACCTCTCCCAGCAATCAACCTTACTCGTTCGTTCTTTCTTAATGTAGAAAAGAAAAATACTCACCCTTCCCTTTTGACCCCTCCCCATCCTAAACCAGCTAATTATAACAACATTTCCAACAAAGGCTTCACTCCACCTCTCTATATTGTAGTGTGTGTTGGATACGCTGTCCTTTCTTAGAGAGAACTGGTAGACGGTTTTAGGTCATCATCGCGTGCGAGAGGGGATCGGAGGGAGAGACGGCCCTGTGGAGCATCGTTGTGGGGTTGGAGTGAGCTCAGATTCCAATGTCTATGAGGGTCAGAACTTACGTTGAACGGCTGAAATGATCTTGCAGTCTTGTCTGGATCTTTCTCGTAAGTCAGGGCCGGATCAAGTAGAGAGAATTTGCCGAAGCCGAGCGGGGATGAGGGGTTTGTAGGGGGGGGTGAGAAAGAAGGTGAGGGTTGTTGAGAATGGAATGGGTCCTTTTCAACACACGCACAAACACCACATTATAGCCAAGTTTGAGTGAATCATGAACATCCACAGCTATTTTCCCATATTTCGGTCTCTCTAGAATCATTTCTGCTTGCTGTTTTTTTTTCTCTCTTTCTTCTGGCTCTTCCATTTTCTGTCCTCATTGTCAATGCTCACGCTTATCGGTCAGCGGGGTTAGAGACTATTGACATCTACGGCTGAAGAACACCCATACGTGGCATAAGGTATGCATGTGCCGAAATCATACATCCTTTTATGTTCTCTCTGTCCAACTGCACATCAGTACAGGAGCAATCGATGAGTGGTTCCAAAAGGTCGACCACCTTGCCGTAGCAAATCAATTGCTCGAGTTGCTTTGCTCGTCCAGCTCGCGTTAAGACGTAATTGTTATTTCTTATCCACTTTATTCCGCGGAGTACCTCGGCCAGAGAAGACTAAGAAAAATTCAAGGGTCTATCTGCATTTCCTAACAAGCAAAGCAAACGAACCAACCAAACCCCTTGCCCAGCCCTGCCACACAGGCATACAGGCAAAAATCTCAGCTTCCCGTGGCAACATCCAAGCCCACATCTTGTATCTCTTTTTCCCGCAAAGGTTAACTTGATCTTCGCCCAGCCCAGCCATCTTGACGTCTGTGTGCTGCTGTTGTTTCTTTTGGCTGACAAAGTAGTGGCACTGGCATCAGACAGTAAATACCCTCGTAACAGGGCATTGCCTCCCCTTTTAAGAGATGGGCACTGCCGAATGGCCCTGCCCTAGACTCACCCTGCTTCCGCGTGGGCAAGTCCACTATCCCATTTTTCCTATTCAGCCCTCCGGGCATTGGGTTTCCAGTCACACGCAGCAGTAGAGGAACATCCGAAGGTTAACCATATGCTGTCACTTTGCTTTCCCTTCTCTTTCTGGATATAATATAACCCAAAGGAAAAACCTTCTGCGTTCTCAACTTTCCACAACCTGGACGATCACCCATCCTTCTCTTAAAAACAAAGCCAGCATATTGCACGGTCTCCTTTTTTCGCTTTTTTCTTTCTATTCCTCTCTTGTTGCTCTAGCCCCCATCTATCCACATCGACTCCTTTTGCTTTATACAATCCTCCTTCCTCGTCTACAGCTTATCCTCTATCCCCTTTCACCTATCACTCCCTCTTTGGTGCCACAAGATCCCCTTGTATATAGTGTATACACCCGGCCATTGTCGTATCTTTTATTTTCCTTTCACTGCCCACATCGTAAGTACTCCTTATTTGAAGCATTCCAATGCTTGTACTTGTCACTTATTCGTCCAAGTTTTGGGGTTTGCACCATTCGAAGCATTTGGTTCGCGATTCAGCCACTGCACCCCTACCTGCCCTTTTTTTTTTCTTCACCGCCTATATTGTGATCGCCCCTGGCTTTATGCCCTGACGATTTTAAACTCTTTTGTCGACATTTCGGCCGCACTCTGCAAGGGGCGGTGCATACTGAAGCATTTGCTTTCCTTTTTCCTTATATATATGTGGACATTCCGCATTGCCCATTTCTGTCTTATCCTCGTTTTCTAAGTTTTTTCTCCTTTTCTCTTGCTTACAGTTGCTAATTGCCACTCATGGTTTGCAAACCTTCCATCTGAACCTTACAAATAACACTCTGTGTCTTCATTACTTTTGTGTTTCGCGATCGGCTCAATAATAGTTTTGAGGCGTTCCTTCGTTATTCGCTAATAAGTGAACCTCCAGCTACAACATCCTCTGCTTCATACACCTCTTCCATAATATCCTTCCCTCCAACCATGGGATCCAGAAATCCATACTTTTCCCATCTCCCAACGTGGCACAACCGTCAAGATTTAGCTTACGCGCTTGATAACCTACCAAAATTATTGGGTAGTGATTCGACAACCCACATTACGCTGCCGCTACCATCATCGTGTTATCCACTTGCCAGCTTTTATTCATACATCCCAGCCGTGAGCAACTTCCACAATGCAGTTTTAAGCAACAAAAACAGCACTACACATTACATCCACCTACCACCGCTTTCGACTCAGCAGCAGCAACAACAACAACAACATCACCACCGAAGACTCAACGATATCCGGAGTAACCAATGCAATTCACCATCATGGTCGCCCATGAGTGGATCAATAGCCTCTCCTGCTTCATACATGTCGTCGTCAGCGGGATCGACACCACGTGCAAGTCCGACGAATTTCAAGGAGCGCTTCATGGTCGACTCGACACGTGAGAACCGCCGAGCACGGTCATCCGTGTCTTGCACCGAGTC
Organism: Actinomortierella wolfii; assembly: GCA_016098105.1. NCBI lineage: Eukaryota > Fungi > Mortierellomycota > Mortierellomycetes > Mortierellales > Mortierellaceae > Actinomortierella > Actinomortierella wolfii. The sequence goes on from JAAAIY010000027.1 coordinate 77,689, forward strand.
TCCGTCTTCAGCTTCTCCTTCGTACATCAACAGCCACTATTCAACGTCGGGCGCAAGCCCAGAAGCATCGGAGAGGTATCGTGGGTACAATTGCAATGTTCCTTCTTCATCTCACCAATCGATCCCCGACGAGTCGCTTATGACCCCCCAAGAGTCGCTGCAGGCTGGACAACAGCAGGGTTCCATCCATCTGAAACAGTACCACAGGCACCATTCCTCAAATGTAACAGTGCACCCTTACCCTCACGAGAATGGTTCTGTATCGCCACCCAATCAACCACTCCCTCATAACTACCAACAGCAATCTCCTGCGGCATGTACCCCTTACGCACCGCCACCAAATCTTCCCCGACATCCAAACTCTGCCTCATCTGTTTATCCTTCGCGCGTGGCCGCAAAGACCAGCCATCACCCTCAAAAACAAACCTATCCCCTCCAGTTCTCCACGCGAGCCAAAGCCATGGCTTTCCTCTTTGAGGTCCTGCGCTTCCTTCAAAAGGATCCCTGCGGATGTGACCTTGTGCGAGGCTGTGCTTGTGGGCAGGATGGGATTGAGGACCATCAGGGTAAGCAGCCGTGCTACGTTTGCGGCGAATGGTTTCCCGAACGCAAAGATGCACAGACTGGCCAAAATCTGGGCCGCATGTGGCACGAGCAAGGGTCGCTGAGGCACCACGTCGCCGAAGCGCGCGTCAAGAAGTGGCTCGATCAGGTCTGGCGGCCACCTGTCACGCCAGCTACTTCCCCAGAACAAGAAGCTGTGGGACAGTTTGAGAGACAGCAACAGCAACAGTTTTACTACCAACAAGCCCAATACGCCCAGCAACAACAACAGCGACGGACACAGCCCGTTGTTCACCAGCAACACTACCAGCAGTTTAAGCCCGAGTCTACAACAACAGCAGGTTCTCCTTATTACCCTGCACCATACTATCAGCCCCAGCAACAATTCCATCAACAACAGCAGCAGCGAGCGTGGGATACCCATGATGTTGAAAACCAAGCGCACATCATGAACCGAAGCCGATCTTCTTCTTGCAGTTCGATGTATTCGACCAACTCTACTTCATCGCCGTCATCAACCACGTGCTCGGCTGTGAGTGCCCAACATGGCTTCTCGATCATGGCGCCTAGCTCAGTCTCGTCTACTAGTACCTTCGCAGCATCTTCTCGAGCTTCTTCATCAGCATCGTCTCCTTGTTCTTCAGCAGCTTCCTCACCGCTCCTTGCCCATGCTAGTGCTCATTATGTGCCCGAAAAGTCGACAATAGGCCGATCGACGAGCTTCCCGATCCCTCAAGAGATCCTTGATCCCAGCTACCGGTCTCCAACTTTCACCATCAAGCGCTCGCCTTCGGCGGCCACACCACCAGCACCCAGCTCTGCTTCTGCCGCTCTTTCCTCAAATACCTCTCCACTGTCATCGCCAACGACGCCTCGTACACCCAAGCAACTGCAACAGCAGCAGGAACTTTCCAATGTCACACGCGCAATGGAGCAAGTGTCACTGAATACAGAGCCCAGTTCAGAGAAGACACCATTTGTCCGCAGTTCTTCTTCGGTTACCCTGTCGTTGCCACCATCCACTTCCTCTTCTTCAACACCATCTTCGCCAATGTTATCGTCCGAATCCTCACCTATTGATGACAACAATAACAGTAGTCATGCTGGTTCGAGTCGGTTTAACATGGGTGGTAAGTTTCGCCTCAACTTTACGTCGGATCGGTTCCGTGAAGCCGTAGAGGCCTCCAAAGTTGCCAAACTGGTGTTGAGAAGGTTGTAAATATTTAAAAGAAAAAATCTAATAAACCAATAATAGTATAATAGTAATAATGAATAACATAAAGGTGCAGCTGGTGCCCTTTGTTTTAATTTTAATCGTAACCCTGTCCCTCATCTTGAATCTTAGTGTCTCTACGTGTCATGGATGAGTACGCGATTTTCAGCGATCCTGAGAATCATTACAAATGCAGAGTGAGAAAGTAGCTCTGTTTAACTTACACACATGATACGCATTTTTTTCTTTAATCAATATTAATCTAAATAATGGATGAGGAGGGGGGGAGGACAGCTTTGCATGGAGAAATATGAAGGTGGTCGTGAAGGAAGTATTAAGAGTGGGAGAAAAGTAGCGATCGGGAAAGTTTGAAACTTCTTTCATTCATTGTATTTGGATCAGAGATGAACAATGCGTTCACGCATATCTAAGCATATCTTTGGATTTTTTCCCTTTCCCCTCCCACTCTTCTCCAGGAAAGATTGTGTCCGAGAAATCCAAAAAGCGGATATTTCCCTAGTGAGCACCGAGAAAAACGTGAGCAGGAAAGAGAGGGGGAAGGAAGGAATCTGTGGGAGATGGGAGAACAACCAAAGATCAGTTGCTGGACATCTGAGTTGCGTGAGGGGGGACGACTAACAAGAAGAGCGAAGGGAAGCACAAAGGAATGAGATTACATCCTGGCCAATCGGTGGCAAGATGAGCACGGATGGCGTCAGCCTGCGCACTGGGAACACAAGGAACAAGCTTTGTCTGCTGCCCACTAGCAGCAGTAAGGACGTGTATAACTCAAGTCTTTTGGGAGATGGGCAGAGAGTGGTCCCTGCCAAACAGTTGTATAGACTTACCAATAAGCAGTCATGATGGCACCATTTTTGCTCCCTCACACGAATTCGTGGTGGGATCGGACACAACACATTGTCTATTGCAGTTGGTGAGTCCATCTCCCTCGATTTTTTACCTGAGATAAAAAATATACCGAATAGCCCTACTGGAGATGTTATTTGAGTGTCTTGTAGCCGAGAAAAAAAACTCGAGACCAAACCCATATCACAAGCAAGGCAATAGCGCCATCGACCGCCATCGCCCGCTCCTTGGATTCGTTCGAGCTAAGGTCAAGAGCACGGCAAAAGTACAAAAGGAGATTCGGATCTCGCTTGCCCCTTTTATTTCTTCTTTTCTTGTTTTCTGTCCGTCCTTCGTCCTTGTTCTATTCTCCATCCTCTTCACTCACATTCACATCCCTCTCTCCTCCATCCGTCCTTGTGTCTGCTCCTTTTGCGTCAGCCTCTTTTTCCTTTCATCTATTTTTTTTATCGCTAACGGCAATCACAACGACGATCAACACGATTTCATAATATCACCCCTGAGCATCACTCAACACATCCAGTTCTTTTATTCGTTTTGCATTAACACTTTTCACACCTTGTACAATATTGTATACCATTTCACATTTTGATCATGGTTGCCACGTTGTTTGATGTTGCCGCCAAGGCTGCCATTACTACCTCGGAGCGCCTCTTTGCCATCTCCTCTCCGTCGTCCTCGAACACGGCCTCAGCCTTCCAGCGTCTTGATCGCAAGGCCGAGGTGATTAGTGCCAACGCAGACCCTTTCCACCAGATTCAGGAACAATCGGTTAATGCCCAGACCCCAGTTGCCGTCCTGGCCACCTCGGAAACGCTCCTGCCGGCCATCCCACATCTGTTCAAGATTGCATCGCAGCGATCGGCAGTTACTGTCCATGTCGAGCCACGGGAACGTGATCAGGTTCCCTCGCTGGCCGATCTGATGGCAGTGCGCCAAACAGGATTCGGTATCGTCACCTCGGACGAAGTGCAGGCTGCTTATGATTTCGCACTTGTCGCTCAGCAGGCATCTGTCCAGACCAGCACACCTTTCCTCAACGTTGTCCCACAGCAGCAACAACAAGTCGACTTGAGCTCTGTAAACACTGATTCGGCACTGGAGAAGGTCTCAGAGCAAGACTGGACAGCACACAAAGATCGCCAGGCTGCATTGAGCGAGGTCTCACTTTCGTCGCTTTACCTCAACCCCAAGGAGAAGACGTCCGAGCAAAGCGTGCTGGCTGCCTCGCCAAAGGAGGTCTTTGCCAAGGTTGAGGAGCTGCTCGAAAAGTTGCAGAAGCACACTGGCCGTTCATATCGCGCCATTGAGTACAAGGGTATGTGGATATGGAATGCTGATTAGGATATCTACTATTCGTTTGGACTCTGGAAAGGAGGGGGGAGGATGACTGGTGGGGGGATATTCGTCATTTCATGGCGATTTTGAAAATCAACCTTAAATTGGTGCCAGCGAATCAACAGCGTCGAGTCAGTGAGGGTCCAATTGGACCGGACAAGATGTCCGTTTTACTTACTGATTATAACGATGGGGACTGGTGATTGGTGACTGGGTGAGAGATGGCCGCTGACAACCGTTATCCATCCACCCCTACTATCCTTAGTACACATTCTCTAACTCTCTCTCTACCTTTACATATATGGTTTTTTTGCAGGTCCTGCCAATCCAAAGACTGTGTTTGTCTCTCTCGCCATTGGCTCGACACAGCTGGAGCAGTTGATCAAGAAGAACCACAACAAGGACACGGGCTTGATCAAGGTCCACCTGTACCGTCCATGGTCGGCTCATCACTTTTTGCAGGTGCTCCCGACTTCTGTCGAGCGCGTCATTGTCTACGAGCAGGTCCCTGCCGTCCACACCGCCTGGACACCGCTCTTCCTCGACGTCTCGGCCTCCTTCCACTCGGGCGAAGCCTGGGCTGGTAAGGATCCCAAGATTCTCAGCGCCCGCTACCGTGGCTCGGGTGCTCACCTTACTGAGGCAAACGTCAAGGATGCTCTCGCCGCGTCTGATAAGCCTGTCTTTGTTATCAACCCTCAATATACCGTTAACCCCACTGGTCAGGCTTCGCCTCTGACGGCATCGGACGTTGATACCCCCTATATCCAGATGCTGAACCAGGTCTTTGCCGATCGCCTCAACATTGAGAACGGCCTCAAGTCAACCTCTGTCTGGGGTGGCAAGGAGAACTCGCCTGAGTTTGGCTATGGTGCCCTTGTGACCAAGGTCGCCGCGCGCGCTCGCTTTGCGGAGCTTGTCTCGCGCACCGTCCAGGATGCCTCGGTGACCCTGTCTGAGCCTTTGCGCCAGGCCCTGACCAAGTGGCACCTCAACCGCGCCGACGCCAAGCTCGCTGAGCGCCACGGCCAAGAAGCTCAGCAGGAGCTCGAGGCAATCAAGGACTCGCTCAAGGGTGCACTGGCCGAGATTTATGCACAGCGCGCCCAGTTTGTTAAGCCCTCCCACTGGCTGATCGGTGCAGATGCGTGGGCTTTTGACATTGCCAACAGCGGTGTCCACCACGTCATCTCGTCCAACACCGACATCAACTTGCTTATCCTCGACACGGAGCCATACACAGAGCGCGCTAAGACGAACCCCGAGTACCGCAAGAAGGACATTGGTCTTTATGCCATGAACTATGGCGACGTCTATGTCGCTTCCGTCGCTGTTTACTCCAGCTACTCGCAGGTTCTGCACGCACTGATCGAGGCTGATAGCTACCAAGGTCCCTCGATCGTGTTGGCCTACCTCCCCAAGCCTATTGACCAGCAGCAGCAGTCGGTCTCGCCCATCACTGTCCTCAAGGAGACCAAGCTGGCGGTCGATACCGGCTACTGGCCTCTGTACCGATGGAACCCCGCTCTGGAGGCTCAGGGCCAGGAGCCCTTCCGCCTCGATTCGGAGAGCATCAAGCTTGAGCTCAAGAACTTCCTCGAGCGCGAGAACCACCTCTCGCTCCTTCTTGCAGAGAAGCCAGAGCTTGCTCGCACCCTCACTCGCTCGGTCGAGTCGGAGGTCAAGGCACGCGAGGAGGCATTGAAGGCCAAGGCTAAGGCCGACTTTGCCAAGCTGATGGGTGGTCTGGCTGGTCCTCCTCTGCTGGTGCTCTTTGCTTCGGACGGTGGTAACGCCGAGGGTCTGGCCAAGCGAGTTGTCAAGGGTGCCAAGTTGCGCGGTCTGAACGCACGCCTGTCAGCCATGGACGATGTGTCGATTGAAGATCTGACGCTGGAGAAGCACGTCATCTTTGTTGTCTCGACTGCTGGTCAGGGTGAGTTTCCCGTCAACGGTCGTGAGTTCTGGAAGGCCTTGTCGGCAGCTACCGAGCTCGGTGTGTCGGAGACCAAGGTGGCCATCTTTGGTCTTGGTGACTCGCACTACTGGCCTCGCGAGGAGGACGCCATCTTCTACAACCGTCCCGCCAAGGATCTGCATGCCAAGCTCGTGACAGAGCTCGGTGCTCAGTCGCTGATCGACCTTGGTCTTGGTGATGACCAGGATGCCGATGCCTTTGAGACTGCATGGGCTGTCTGGGAGCCTAAGCTGTGGGAGGCCCTCGGCTGCAAGCCTCTCGAGGGTGTTGTGGAAGAGCCAAAGAAGTCGGCTGATGATGCTGCCAAGGTGGCTTCCAACTATTTGCGTGGTACGATCGCCGAGGGTCTTTTGGATGAGTCGACAGGTGCTCTGGCCGAGTCGGACACCAAGCTGACCAAGTTCCACGGTATTTACCAGCAGGACGATCGTGATCTTCGCGAGGAGCGCAAGAAGCAGGGTCTGGAGAAGGCTTACTCGTTCATGGTGCGCGTCCGTGTGCCCGGTGGTGTTGCCACTCCCGCACAGTGGCTGGCAATGGACTCGATTTCGGACGTGACGGCGAACGGCACTCTCAAGCTGACCACACGCCAGGCGTTCCAGTTCCACGGTGTCTTGAAGCGCAATCTGAAGAAGAACATTCAGTTGATCAACAAGAGCTTGCTCGATACCCTGGCTGCTTGCGGTGATGTCAACCGTAACATCATGTGCAACCCTAACCCGCACCTGTCGCACTTGCACAAGCAGGTCCACGAGTTCTCTGATCGTCTGTCGACCCACCTGCTCCCACGCACCTCGGCTTACCGCGAGATCTGGCTTGATGAGAAGCTTGTCAAGGGCGAGGCTGTTGTTGATCATGAGCCTCTCTACGGTCCTACCTATCTGCCCCGCAAGTTTAAGATTGGTAAGTTTTTTTTTCTACCTATTCTTTTTTCTTTTTTTTTTAGATTTTTTTTGCATAGCCTTTGAAACTAACTCTTGTGGTTTTGATTATTTAATCTATATCAATCAATAGCTGTTGCTGTGCCACCTAACAATGATGTGGACGTGTTTGCACACGATCTTGGATTCATCGCCATCACAAACGACGACGGCTCGCTGGCGGGCTTCAACGTGACGGTGGGTGGTGGTATGGGTATGACTCACGGTAACAAGAAGACATACCC
>JAAAIY010000027.1:84823-178524 GCA_016098105.1 Actinomortierella wolfii
ACATACCCTCGCGTGGCCGATATCATCGCGTTCGTGACCCCTGAGCAGGCGATCGAGACTGGTGAGAAGGTGATGCTGGTCCAGCGTGACTTTGGTGACCGCATGAACCGCAAGCACGCCCGTCTCAAGTACACCATCGACGACCGTGGTATCGAGTGGTTCAAGGCCGAGCTGCAGTCGCGCCTGCCCTTCACCCTCGAGCCACCACGCCCATTCAAGTTTGTCGACAATGCTGACCGCTACGGCTGGACTCAGAGCTCCCACGAGAAGGACATGTGGCACTACTGCTGCTACATCGAGAACGGCCGTGTTAAGGACACTCCTGCCGAGCCTCACAAGACGGGTCTGCGCGAGATTGCCAAGATCCACAAGGGTGAGTTCCGTCTGACACCCAACCAGCATCTGATCATTGCCAACGTGCCAGCATCGGAGAAGGCTCGCATCCAGTCCCTGTTGGAGAAGTACAAGCTCGACAAGCTCAACTACACTGGCGCTATGCTGAACGCCATGGCCTGTGTCGCTTTCCCTACGTGCGGTTTGGCCATGGCCGAGTCTGAGCGCTACCTGCCATCGCTGGTGACACTTCTCGAGTCGACCTTGGAGGAGTGTGGTCTGCGGGACGACGCAATCACGATCCGTATGACGGGATGCCCCAACGGATGCGCTCGCCCATACGTTGCTGAGATTGCCTTTGTCGGTAAGGCCTATGGCGCATACAATGTGTACCTCGGTGGTGGCCACCATGGCCAGCGCCTCAACAAGCTGTACAAGGAGTCGCTGACCGAGGCCGAGATTGTTGCCGAGCTCAAGCCCATGATCAAGCGCTATGCCACTGAGCGTCACGAGGGCGAGCATTTCGGTGACTGGGTTATTCGTGCAGGTATTGTCAAGGAGACTACCGCCGGCAAGAATTTCCATGACCTGTAAACTGAATAATTGCCTGTCTGAAGAGAGAGAGAGAAGCAACATGTTGTACACCTATATCATAGTCTTTTTTTATTTGCATTACATTAAATACATACTTGAACCCTTATAGACTATTTCATTGAAAGTTGGATACGGTGTGGTGTAGGGTTGTGTGGCAATCAAAACTTGTTCTGGTCGGGTGGCTGTAATTCTTGCCATTCTTCTCGTTATGCTGGAAAGTGTGCGGAGTAGCCTTTGTGGAATATAACAATGCCTCTATTAGTGGAAGATATAGAGAGGGAACATAGTGTTAAGATCGGAGACGACGGCAAATAAAAAAAATTGTGTTCTACGTCTTTTTTTTTTTTTTTTGTTCTGTTTTAGGGTGATCTAAAGCTCCTCATATAGATACAAAATCAGGTATTCGCTATCAAGTGAAAAGCAGAATGAAATCCGAAGTCAGTGTCTGTTTTCATCATAGCCATGGTGCAAAGTTGCAGCTGCTTGATAATGTCAAGAAGGCGATATTGCATGGAATTTCCCTCACATTTGTGACTATTTTGGTCATAGAACCAAATATAGTTCGAACGGTCATGGTAAAAAAAGAGCTCCCACAGACTAAAAATGCAGTCATAAGCTGTGAACTCTAGGTCGGAGTGTCAAATCAAGGGGTTGGTGGCTGGGGCACTTTTGGGAAAGTATAAAAGGAACGACTGCTCGCCACCTTTGAAAACTCATACTTACCTGTCATCGAGGCGCTGTGATCACGTAGGCAGCGCCTCTTGTCTAGGACCTCGACATTGCACAGCGTTGAGGGACTGGGCAATGAATGGGCTTCGGCTCATCTCAGATGATTCATTTTTGTATACGGGGTTGTATCTGTTCGCAGGTACTTCCCCTTCTTTCCTCCTTTATAACATCTAAAGAAAAATAGTTCAACAACTCCATTATATTATGGAAAGCTTTATGTTTTCTTCTTTCCATATATTATTCCCAGTGTGTTTTGAATGATCTCGAGCACTGGTATCCCCATATATAACAGCAAAAAGAACCATAGTTCAACATATATTGAAAGAGATGTTCAACAGAATGGAAAGAGGTACTATTTCATCAATAGTATCAATCACTATAAAGAAATTGAACGTTGGGACAGACTGAGACGTTCTCCATGTCTCTCTACATCTTTTACTTTAGATGCAGTAGCCCGTAGACCAAGTGGGCTCTTTATGGCACCTTGTTCCAGGGCAGCAAGGGTCAGGGCCTCCCCATGGAATCGAGCACGGAGTGTTACGAGGCTGGCACGCTTGAACGGTAACAGCACTGCTGCCAAGAATGGCGAGTAAGAGCAGTGCGACATAGGTAACCTTGGAATACATTTGATAGAGTTACTACAGAATAACAAAGAGCATAGATTGTTTAATCGCTTCAGGAGTGCTGGTCATATTTTCAGCTGTGCCCGTGTTTAGAGCAAGTGAAAACAGACTTACCTTTTAGCAGACAAGTAGGATGGAAATCTAGCGGTTTGTGAAGAATGCTAAGAATTTTGGAGTGCAGACAGGTCTACTTATATCAACATGTCAACGACATTGGATGTAAAGCAAAAAAAAAAAAAAAAAAAAAAAAAAATGGGGCCTTCGGCTGTTGGAGGCAGTAACACGATCAGCTCGCAGGGTAATGGTCGTCTACAGCCCACTTCTCTACTTCTTGATACGACCGCGTGTTCTCTTTTGTACGTACAAGAGAGAGAGAGAGAGAGAGAGAGAGAGAAAACGATGGAATAGTTTGTTAGATCGTTAGTTATCCCTGGCTTTGGTATTTCGCTACTTTGGTTAGTGTTGAATTCACTAGTAAGAGACAGGAGTTTATGGATAATAGACGCCGCCTTTGCTTTGCACTGGCTGTTTTCTATGTCCTATAGTTCAGAGAACGGGTAGGAGGGGATGGGGGTTTCGGGTTGAATTTGCATTGCCACCAACTTGGCATCGCCAGAGGTTCTAGATTGTTTTAGAGTTGATCACAGAAAGATGGTTCTTTGCTCTGTCGGGGCAGTCCGTGGCGGCGGCGGAGAGGAAAGGAACGTTGAGTAAAAGAAAAAAAAAGAGATGGAACGAGTATCTTGGACAAGGCAAAGACGAATCTTTGGGGACGACATAAACAGCGCATGTTTTCTTGTTTCTTCTTCACTTTACTCTCTTTGACTCTTTCACATCTCTCCCCCTTTTTTTCTACCATACTTCACCTCTGCTGTCATTTGCACTTTATTGAAACGAGGAAAAAAATAACCAAGTTCTCAAGCGAAAAAATAGCACAATAGCGTGGAGAGGGGGAATGGTGGAGCGACGCGAGATTCTCTTTGTAGTTCTTGGCGGCGGCATGGTACTCGTATTGCTCATTGCTCTTGTTCTCCTCCTGAGAACCAGGAAAAGACACGGCCGGCAAGGCGACACGCATGTCCATCATCAGCACTGGGCAGGACCTTTACGGATACCATCACAATGCAGGCTCCAAAGTCAAAAGGAGTCGAGCATGGCGACGCATACCAAGGAAGATCTCGAGAATACCAGTAGAGACTCTGGATACGCTGTTCAGTCATGACAAACTGATCGTTGCATTGTTGTTGTTGTAATATGAATAGAACAGTTTCTCCACTCTCGTCGTTTTTACCTGGCGTTCCTTTTTTTTTTTCTCCCCTCTTTTTTTTTTGTTCGAATGGTGCTTTGACCCTTTCTCTTGTAACCTATCCAACCACCTCCCCTGCTCCTATTCTTCCTCCCTCCCTTCTGTCCCCCTGCTGCTTTTTACATTCTTCCCACATCAAATAAACTCTGCATTTGCATTTTGCATTTCATTATACACCCTTATACCTCACATGGCTACCACTGCCTACGCAAGCCTACGGAAGCTCACTAATGGCGACAAGCCAGTAGTCATCAAATGTAACCAACAGTCCTGGCGTTCTTGAAAGCAAAGGAGCCCGAAAAATAGAGGACTTGGCATTTCTCTCTTTTGACCCCACAGTTATATTTTATGTACAGAGCCACTAACCCACCGAGGTCTTTTTGTTCATTCAAACAGTCAAATGTGGAGGCACCAACTTGCGTGTTCCCATTGCTCAAGTGCCGACATACAACGAGCTATGCTTTATGGCCCAGCGCCTTTTCAAGCAACAGTTGTCCAACAATCTCGATAACTTGATCTTGCGTTATGAGGATGATGGTAGGAGTGCGCTTTAAGGAAACAGAAGGAGTATGGGTCATGACGCGTATTATGTCCATATAGCCACTGTTTTTTTTCTCGCTGCAGACGAAACGGGCAAGCTTTTCTTTTTTTTGTCCGCAAGTATATACCTCTGCTCACACTGAAGGATGTTTTGTCACTCAATAGATGGAGATCTTATTACCATCCTGGACGATGCCGATATCACGCACGCCATCTCGTTGAACGAGCTTTTGAAGCTGAGTGTGAATGGTAAGTACACCTCATCCGTGTTTCATTTTTTTGTTTCCGTGGAAAAGTCTTGGCTACAGAGGAATATGTCTGGAACTACGATTCTCATTATTTATTTCTCGACTTTTTGCCATTCACGATATTAGACAAGGTAGCACTTCCACTGACAAGCCCAATGGAACAGTTGTCGTCTCATTTGACCGGCAAGGACCCTCAACAGACGCTTGGTGCTGTCGTGCTTGCACTGACAGATCTACACCAACAGATTGGCAAAGTCTTACGTGTTATCCGCGAGCAGCATCCAGACGTGGGATCTGGATCGACGTCATCTTCGTCTACTGCGGCCAATGGCACGGCTGGTGGCCATGAAGGTGGAGATGCTTCGAATAAGAGTGACCATATCAAGTCGTTCACATCCTCCAAGCCATTGAATCTGTCTGCAGAAGCGCTTGGTAAGACCGCCAGGGAAAAATATGCCCACGGAGAAAAGAAGAAGAAAAGTATCAGGCGCGAGTTTATTCTCAAACACGGATACATAACTCATGTTGATCGATTGCTTCTAACAAAACCCGCCTATAATCACTAGGTTATCTGGATAGGACCAGTTCTCATCATGGCGACAAAGACCAGACCGCAGCTACCAACGCAGCCAACAGCAAGAGCCATCTTCAGCGCCAGCAGAGCGTTTCTAGCCAGCATTCAACCCTGTATCCATCTTCGTCAGTGACGTCGTCTACATCGGTTCCTACGTCGCCTGTCCAGACGATGCATCATCTCCAGCGACACGCCACCCAGACATCGTTGACTAATTTGGCGGGTCAACTTCAGCAGAATCTTCACGTCCAACCTCAACAGCAACCTCAACAGCAGCCGCAGCCGCAGCCGCAGCAGCAACAACCACAACCACAGCAACCATCACAAGGAGGCTGGGTACAGCAGCAGCCAGGAACTTATTCATCAGTACCCACACCCCAGCTCCAAAACTCGACCTTGATGCAACAACCACAACCATCGCAGCCACAGCCACAGCCGCAGCCACAGCTCCAACAACGGGCTAGTGGATACCCGTCTCTGGCCCAGCCAGGTCTCCAGCAGGCTCCTGGACAACCACCACAGCCACAAGTCTACGCTGGTCAGCAGCTTCAGCAACAGCCACAGCAGCCGATCCAACAGCAGCAACCACAGCAACAGCAACCTCAACAACCACAGCAGCAGCAGCAGCAGCAGCAGCAGCAACAGCAGCCTTATGGCCAGTACAACCAAGTCGGACACTTGCAAGCCACCATGCATCAACCACAGCCTCCGCACCAGCAAGGTCAGCAGCCGCAGATGCAGATGCCACAGCCACAGGCACAGCCACCGGCACAACAGCAGCAGGTGCAGCCATCAGCATATCAGCCTTATCAACCTGGGCAGTATATGGGACAGCAGCCTCCACAGCCGCAACAACCCCCTTATACCCAGGCACTTCCACAAGGACAGCAGCAGCTCCAAGGAGTCCCTCGCTATTAGAAGCATAGATGAAGGAAAAAAAAAGGAAGCTGATAATTTCTTGTTTGCTTAGTATTGGAAGAATTGGGTAGAGAATTAGCAATGAAGATGTGAGTAATTCTTTTTTTTTGTCGTGTATCTTAACTATTCAGCACCAACAAAGTATTGGAGACGATTTTCTCGCTTGCCACCAAAGAGACTGGGTATCTTTGCTTCAATGATGTATTTTAATGAATGAGGGTAAAGCAGACGAAAAAAATAGAGGATCTCTGAACATGAAAGAAGAGGTATGGCGACTAGGTGTAATCGTTATGACACATGAGAAGAGTGTTTTTGTTCGAAGGTGCATTGAATTTGTATCAGAAATTTAATGAGACTCGTCGCAGAAGGCCTTGTAGGCTACCTCATCCAGAAGAGCGTCAACCTCCTTCTGGTTGGCGACCTTGACCTTGCAGAGCCAGCCTAATTCATACACAAATGATTTTTTAAAAGGAAATAATGTTAGCATGATGGTCCGATGTTTTATGCACTTGCCCTGCAGGGAATGCGTATACGAAAATCTTCATCCTGGATTGATCAAATGCAAGATGTGTTCAAAGCACACTCTTTCCAACTAGTGCATCGTACCTTCACCCTCGGGGTCCTCGTTCAACAGCTCAGGCTCCTCATTAAGGCGGGTGTTGACCTCGATAACCTCACCAGAGATGGGGGCGAAGATGTCCGAAGCAGCCTTGACAGACTCGACAGAGCCAATGATGTCTAAAATAACAGGAGAGTGGGAAGTGGAGCGCCGGGGCACAGCAAAAACAAGTGGTTAGAATGAATATGCATTGGACAGCAGATCTCTATTCAAACAGAATGTTGAAAGTGGTTTAACATTCAGAAACAAAAACGAAAAAAAGAAAGCATACCGCCAGCCTCGATCTTCTTGAGCTGGGCAGGCTCAACGAAGACAATCTCGCCCAAAGAGTTCTGGGCGTAGTCGGTGATACCGACCGTGCCGACACCGTTATCAACCTCGATCCACTCGTGCTCCTTGGTGAAACGCTTGGCTAGAAAAGGAGAAAAAAAAAGATAGAGAATGAGAGAAGAGTCATTATGCGTGTCAAGGGATCAAAACTCGGAGTATCGTCGAGGTGGGGGACAAAGACTTGGTCGTGCCTCCATATCAGGAACCCGATAATTTTTTTGTGATGGAATGCAATGTCTCAGAAGTAGCTGTATTCCAACTCTTTTCTTCTTTGACGCCCTGCTCCTTTGGTATCACTCTATATCGGCCTATTGGTTGCATATTGTTCTCATCCGCTTTAGAACGAGGAAACAAAGGAGCGTTTCTGATTTCCTGTAGTCGGATCAGACGTGCTTTGGGGCTGACTATTGTTATAATGGTTACAATCCACTCTCAATGTACCGTTTCGTGTTTGTCCAGCATTTTTAAGGTGTCTCACTTTATGCGTCGTCTCCTTTTCTCTTCAATGGCGCGTTTGTTGGTGCCATGCTCATGAGCCTCAGTCATAAGCTGATCTGTCCATGAATGGAAGGCCTATTTGGGTGGAGTGAGCGAGTGTCTGGTCGACCAAGACAAGGTGAGTGAGGCGAGTGAACTACTTACTGCCATAGAAGCGGGCAAAGGACATGGGGGCAGCAGCGCGGGCCATAGCCTGGGCGCGGACGGCAGGGAAGAGGCGGGCAGAGAGGGTGCGGAGAGACATGGTGAGACGTATAATGTTCTTGGGAAGGAATGGGAAGAGTGGGGAGTGCGAATGAGAGAGAAAAGAAATCAGGAGAAGAGAAGAAGTAAAAAAGAGAGAAGAGAGGAGAGAAAAGGAGAAGAAATAGGTACACCCTTTCAAACAGAAACAGCACGTAACAGACATACCAGACACCCCATCCACACCGGTTCTGGGGGAGGGGGAGTGCCTAGGTTGTCCGTCTATCCGTTCTGTCTGTTTGTTCCAACTGCCTGAATTAAAAAAAAAAAAGGTTGGATGACAGGCATTGCGTTGGTTGCTGACCCTCTGTCTGTGGTGTATGACTGGTTGGACGGACCATGGCTGGGAACAAACCATTCCACCGAGCCAAATTTTTTTTTTATGGCTCGGTGGAGGGAGAAAAAAAAAAAAAAAGGAACGAGGGGAGGGGGACAGTTTCGGAAAGAGGCGCGTGTTAAACTATTCATCTCTCTTCTCGCTCTTTTACTCCACCACGAAACTTGAGACACTGGCTGTCTCTCAACCTTATTATCGCCCTTCCCCTCTTGTGCCCATCGCTGCTCGAACGGGCAACATCTGGCCCTGTTGGCTGTTGATCCACGCGGCAAACCTCCACTTTGTTTGCTCCACTCCACAAGCTTTGGTACCTGCCAGCTAGCCAGCTTGCTCTTCTTCTGGTTTTGTCTTCCGTTGGCTCCATTTGTTATGAAGCTCTTCCCTTTTTCACGCTCTCCACTCTTATTTATCTCATAAACACATATCCACTCTGGCAACAAAGAAGAAACGTAAATCTGCCTTCCGACCTAGTCAGCCTTTCTCTTCTTTTCTCCTATTCATCTCCTCTCTTCTGTTGTCTGCTGCACAAGTGTTTTGTTTATTGTAGAAATCTTGTCAGCTTGGGGCAGGCGACAAATTACCTCACAACTGTCTGCTGTCCGACCTCCGAGCGATTGCCCTCGGTCATCTTGGCTGTGCGGGCTCCAAACTGGACAGCGCGTTTCCAATGTCGGCTGGCCCGATCGCACCCCAACTCACGTGCCACATGGCGCAACAGTAGCTTTTCGCCAACCCCGCGAGGGTACCGCAGATCCACCTTCAGATCTACCCGCAGCTGTGACAGAAATTGCACCACGTTTGTGCTCAAGAATGGGTACCGTGCTTCTTTACCATGATCGGAGATGATGCGATCATCTCGGCCTACAAGGTTATAACATTTAGGTGTTTTAGAAAAAATATAAGCATTGACAATGGCTTGGGCGTCTTAGACATGTATATGTAGTAGTAAGATATGGATATGGAGAACTTACCAAGATTACGGGTCGAAATGCGATCGAGATCCAACTGTAGCTCCTGAATCAGGCCCTCCCATCCTGCCTCCTCGAACTGATCCTTGTGTCGCGAATATCCTCCCAGTTGCTCATCTGCACCGAGGCCAGAGAGTAGGACCTTCGCTTGGCTCGTATATGGCACCCATTCCACCACTTCCTCTTCCTCCTCTTCTCCATTCTCCTTGTTCTGCTTCTTCTGAAGTCTTCTTTGCTCCAGTACACCGACTCCACGTGTCGCAAACCAAAAAGCCATGGCGATACTGAGATCCATCACGGTGTCCAGTGGTGCGATCCGTTCAAGAATTGCATCCCGCTGCTGCATTGCTTCTTCAAAGGGCACATTCACCTCCACAAAGTTCCAATGCCGATCTGGCGCGATCCGCCGTAACTCTGCAACACTTTCGCGCCCTGTGATCCGGTCTGGGACATTGTACTTGGCATGCTGCTGTCTTTCCGTGTCCTTGCTAGATGTGGTCGTAACTGCTGGTCTTGTCATTGGAGTAGTGTTGGTATCGATAGCGGTGTCTGGGTGGTTGTTTGATGATTCTCCCATAGACCCTGATTCATTCTCTGGAAGAGTTTCTGTTTTCTGTGGCTTTGCCTTTTTCACCTTTGCCGCTGCTTTTTTCTGATTGTGTTGTTGTTGCTGCTGCTTCTCTTTTTTCAAGGCAATGGCAGCTTCAGCTGCTCTAGCCTTTTGGGAACGCGGGTTCTCAAAGCCGACGTTCAGCAGATCGATAGCCTCGCCCTTTGGTAGGAAACGATCTGCGAGTGCCGCAAGGCAAAGACAATCCAGACCTCCAGAAAACAAGATACCGACTCGTGCGTCATGTGAATGCCTATTTGTGATGGAGAAGAAGGCGGGGCGAAAGAAGAGAAGAAAGCGAAGAAGATCAGGCTTATAAGTACCTTGAAGTTCATGCCAAAGGAGATACTCATAATATTCCTCGAGTTACTACTTCTAGTTTGTTTACCCTGTCTGCGGAATATCCTGGACACGCCTTCGGACAGAATCTCCCAAAGTGGCAATCATATCTTGTACAGCCTGCTTCATCTCAGCACTCATCTCAGGAACAAGTTCTGGATGGGACACATCCATCTTAACATCGGGAGGGAATGGCTTTGACAGCTGGTCTTCTGTGGGTACCGTAGCATTCACACGTCCGAATGGAAGGATCTATTTTTTGAATCCCATCCGCAAAAGAAGCAGAGCATATTGGTTGTCAGAAAGATATCAAGTATTTTTTTTTCATTCTGTGTACGTGTGTCAGCCTTGTCTCCTAAACAGGTACATTCCTAAATGTGGGTCCACTCACCATGTAGGGTGCAGTGTTGGCACCATTGGTCTCATCTTGCTGCCTCCAAGGGTAATGTGTCAATGTACACGTTGGATCGCCAACAAGAATGCTGTAGAAACCATCCGCAGGCACCTCATCCAGAGGCAAACATTCTGTTTGATATTGACTATAACCCACCGACGTCAGGATAAATGGTGACTCCCGGATGTTGTTAGATCGGTGCCAAAGAAGCGAGCGGCGACCCAAGCAATCACGACCAAAAAAGAGACGCTTTGTCAAGTTCTATGAAATAAAAAGAGATGAGCGTCAAATGATCTGTTGATATGGGAGTCGCAGGCAAAGGTCGCCTTTGGTAGGGTGTTTAGACAACCACAAAAGGAACATTACGTGATAGTAGACAAAGGCGAATGGACCTTCGATACGAGCCAAAATGGCCAGAAGCTGACGCTCGTGTTCTACGGAATCATGATTTGCAATTGCTTCCAGGGTTGCCATAAGGATCCTGCCATCGTTGTCATGGGGACCGACAGACAAGCCATCGAAGACTTCGCCATTCCAGACCAGGACGTTGCCACCGTCTGAGATGTGTGGCTGCGGACAGACGTGGTCACCACGCAGATGGAGCACAGCACCATACAGGTCCAGTCGATAAGGGTCCTTGATGTGTGGTGCTGCATTACTGGGAATCGTCACGGAGTGGCTGTTTTGCGCACTAGGACCTTGTGTATATAGGTTTGTAATTGAAAGAAACGAAGGAGGAAAGGAGAGCAAGTTGAGAATGGAGGACACGGCAGATTCTGCGTTGCCACCAAAATATTAAAACCTGTCCATATTTGTTTTTTTCTTTTTCTATGGCTATATACCTCGCTTGGCATTCAACTCCTGTAGAGTCTTCCAAGTAGCGGGATATAGCGTATGCTCCGTATGAGCCAAACACAGACTGCATAGAATTCCACACATTGAGTGCACTTGAATGAGTAGGTGCAACGAAGAATGCAAATGTGATGTGATTAAGAATACTAAAGATCAAACCTTTTCTACTTGCCTCTATCTCTCTCTGCACCAAGCCACTGCGATCCAAGGGGGGGGAGGTGAGGGAGTTCATATTTCGTATATCCTGGACCTCATTACGTTATTGAACAAAGTCTTTCATTATAGGTCGCCATGGCAACCTGGATCGGCAACTTTCTAGCGAAGTTACATCTCGACCGTTCGGTGGAGTCATTCATCCTAAATGTCCTCTACGATGAGTCTCTTTCTGAAGATGAAAAGTCCGCCAACATCTTTGACTTTCTCGAGTCCAACGTCAAGGCGGTAGGTACATCCTCCTTTATATTTTTTGTTATAAAAAACTTGGCACCTTTCTCTAAAATAAAATGGCGTCTTAAACGGCAAGTTGCTGTTGCAAATGTATGTGCTGACATTTATACGTTCTCCCATTGTTTTTACGGGTGGAACTACTACTACTACAGGCAAATGTTAATTTGCAGGATGCGGTGAGCGACCTCTTTGCACAATACCATCGTAATGCTTTGTATATGATGGTCGCTCCTGAATATGATCCACGCCCGCAACCAGTACAACAGCGGCCTGTCTCGGCGCTTCGACCACCCATCAAGGAATTTGTGCCTTCATCACTTGCCAAATCATCGGAGAATCAGCAGGAACAGGAGGATGCCTCGGAGGATGATGCCGAGATCCATGGTATCGATCCCACCAAGAGAGGAGACGCATCACCTCAAGAGAGTGGAGCATGGGCTCGCATCGATGACGACGACGATGGCGTTGGCAATAACAACGCTCACTCAGGACCACAGGATGGCCATGACAACGATCGCGACGTGTTCCGCGTCCCAACCTCACAAATTTACGGTGCGGACGAGGATGGGTATGGGGAAAACGGCGATGATGGCTATGGAGATGAGTACTATGATGAGGAGGGTGCAGCGGCAACAGGAGGCCATGAAACCTACGGCCATCCATGGGAGCAGTCCTATCAACAGCAGGCATGGGGTAGTGATCCATATGATAACGATGAGTTTGATCCATTTGCTCCGCCCAACATGGCTGACATGCAGGTGCTCCAGAGTGTGCAGGGATACTCTCCCTATGTCGGGTATGGGCAACAACAATTCTCGCCACAAATACCCTCTCATGCAGGTGGTGCAATGTATCAGCAGGGCTACTATAATCCATACGATCCAGCCACGGGAAGGATGTTTAACCCATATGAACAACAGCAACTAGAACAACAGCAAGGAGAAGCGACAGCCACTCAGGACATGACGCCTTTGGAGATGCTGCAGCGAATCCTGTCTGATATGAAACCAGAGCAGATTGAGCAGGCTTTCGAAGACAATGGCCACGACATGGATGCTGCTCTTTCAGCCATCATCACCAAGCGAAAACAGGCCACCGTGAAAGACCCTCTTCAGCAATTTATACCCAAAGGCGATCCGCGCGCCACACAGACATGCCGTTTCTTCCTTCAAGGAAAGTGCCTTCGTAAGGACTGCTGGTACAGCCATGACCTTAGTTCCATGGTCTGTCGATTCTGGTAAGTTGTCACTCTTCATGTTGGAAAAGAAGTTTCACGAAATGAAAAACAAGAAAAAAAAAGTGGTGTGATAATGAGAGTGTGTAAATATGCAAACCTGGTGCCCAACCTCGTAATCGAAATACTCACTTATTTCAACGATCTCTTTATTAAAAACTATAAAGGTTGAAAGGCGAGTGTCTTAAAGGCGAAACCTGCGAATTTAGTCATGGACTAGACGCAGATAAGCTCGCAGAAGTGGTTGAGGCAGAACCCGTGGTCAAAAAGCAAGCGCCACCTTCTATGGACGAATGGGATTTCCCATCACTCTCATCTTCTGCCAAACCAGCATCATCCAAGAAGGGAGGTACCAAGAACGGTAGTAGTGGAGGAAGCTCATCCAAACCAGCCACTCAAAATTCCACCGTTGATTCACTAGCCGAAGATCTAAATTCCAAAACCAACATAAGCAACAAGCCAGTAACAACGCCCGCAAAGCCTCCAGCATTGTCATACTCTGCCACAGCGGCAAAGGCTGCTTCCAAGCCATTGACACCCCTCCGGTCGTCAACGTCGTTGGGCGGAACCGCGTCATCACAAAATGTTCAGCCAAAGTTCAATCTAGCGATGGCGCCGTCGTCGATACCGTGGCTCGAGACTGGATCGGCGCTTAATAAGCATTATTTGCAAGCGCGAGCGCAGGCTGCCGATTTTGCGGCGGCGCGGAACCGGTGCTTTGAGATGGCGAGACAGGCGTACTTGCGCAATGACGGTGCAGCAGCGAGTCGGTACTCAGCGGAGGGGCGGCAGTATAACGAACGAATGATGGAAACACATCGTGAAGCCAGCCAAAAGATCTTTGCGACACGGAATGCGTTAACGACGAAGAAGAAGGGCGCAAACGACGAGCGTAACGAGACTTGGATTGATTTGCATGGACTGCATGTAGAAGAGGCATTGGTGTTCCTGGACCAGTTTATGGAGAAGCTTGAGAACGAAGTGTACACGGGAGTTGTGTACGTTGTGACGGGAACTGGGCATCATTCGACTCTGGGTTTGGCAAAAGTGCGCCGTGCTGTACTCACCTGGCTTAAGGACTGGGGGTATCTGCACGAGGAGATTAGCGTCGACGGCGTCCACGGTGGCCTTGTGGCCGTGCAAGTCATCAAGGGCAAGCCATGTTAGCACCTCCTTTCTCTCATTTCCGTTAACCAGAGTGCCCTCATGCCACCAATAAAAAAACATAGCACATAATGTATGGTATCATGTGAAGAGAATGTGGATGCTTCTCTTCCATACACACCCAAGGGCTGTGTTTGAAAGGACATTCAAATCTACAAAGATATGGTTACTGCAAATTTGTTGGCATCGCTCAACCAGGCTTCTAAAAGTCCATGATTGTATCCTTCATATAAACATCCTGCCGATACGAGTCATCTGAGGTTTGTTGAGTCGATGGACCGCAGAGATATGACGACAACAACGAGAATACCACTATGGTATGTTGATTCGAGAGTGATAGTGGGATTAGGGAGAATATATAGTAGAAGGTTGTCTTATCATTTTCCCGCATAATAAATAACGTATATGATTGTGCAGGATCCACATCTATCTTATACTCGCTGATACCGACAACAACACAGCCAAGAGCACATGCCTTTTGCAAATATGAAGAGAATGCAGCAGATTAGGGAAAAACAGAGGGCGACAAGGCTGCCGCTGAAGAAACGTTAAAGAAACACTCACATCCTGGAATCAGTCGAAGCAACAACCCAGCAATACAACGCAAGTCTCACTATGGACCTGGAAGCATTTTAACAGCACATTGAGGATGTCACGGGTACCGACCGCAAGGGACATCCCATACCTAAGATAAATGACAGATTCCTACAATGCCTCTGGCTCCCGAGGAAAGAATGGGGATGATACATATGTCTGTCCTGCTACTCTGACGTCAAAAAGAAACATGGTGCCAGTTAAGAACCTGGAAACAACGGAAATCGACTTCAAATCCAAGAGGACTGGTACATTTCTAAAGTCTTTTCACCCGAAATCTGGCTCGGTTAAAATCTTTCTCCTTCACAAGGACCTTATTTCAATATCGCCTCGGCAGCAGGATAGTGCGACATGGCGAAATGCCTTAATATTTCCTTGAGAGCCAAATGCCATGTTAGTCCACCTTGGGTCGGTGATTCGTTCATCTTGGGCATGAAAGGTATGATGAAAAATCACAAAGAAGACAAATATGAACAGCTACCCGTCGTTGGAAACCAATAAATACTGCAGAGGTTACCTGTATCCCCAGTTGGACTCCATTCGGTTCCTCATACCTTTTGTCGCCTTTCCTCACATCTTCCGATTTGTGAAGGAAGAATAGCAAGGGGACTAAGAAACCGACTGGAATCCGACTGAGGTCCACCTCTAGTCGGATTTCTGCCTACGAATGGCTATTAATTTAGCCCTTCTTCGCGGTATTTCCCTTCAGGTGCGAAAAGCATCCTCCATGTCCATGTCATTGTAGTGCTAAAAAAAATCTGGGGACCAAACAAATGATGAGACTGGAAGAAGTATCGACCTTTATCTTTAATTGACGATGGCATATAAGGTCATTGTTTCTCCAAAAGCACCACTTGTTCTGTCTCGCCATTTGTATAGTTCCCAGATTTTAACTTATGTGTTGTGGCGCAAGCGAGATTTGCTGTATGGTGTAAATCTTCCTGTTATATCGTCTTAATAAGCGAAGGGAAAGTAGAGCGAGAAATATATCGAGTCTTATTAGGGGATGTCACTTTTTCTCTTATTCACTCTCAGTGTATATCCCATTGAGAATCACGCATTGCACGGGTGCTGCGCACAAAGATATAGTGCAATGGTAGCCTAACCAACTTGATATGGTTGGTCGCATCGATTTTTCGTCAGTCTAATCAAGTTAACCAAGGGTTGACCAGATTTTGAATCACCTGAATAGTCTAACCAAAATCCAAGCTCGCTATATCAAACATCTATCGACAAAGGGTTCCCTCCCAAGAAACGTTGAAACATTCGGTCCTGTATTCATTCCATGAGGTCACTCAATCTTTTAACTCTATGCTTTCTGATCAAGATAAGTTTCTGACTATTCTATCCATTATTATTACAGGTACAAAGCGTAGTATTTATGACCGCTGAATGTATACAAGACCCAAGGCCGATCCTTAGGTAGCTCGCTGTCAATCTCGTCAAGTTTACCATCATAAAAAATTAATGACATTTCATCACGTTGGTCCCATGTAATTTCTGACAAGCCTAAGGTTGATAGTAGCTCTATTTCATGTTTCATTCTGGAGCTCACAAATATCAACGAAGGATGAGCCTTCGTGATCTCGACCAGTTCTCGAGCTTCAAATTCCTTGCTGAAGCGGATATACTCAAAAGTAATCTCCACAAGACCAGGCAGTAGTTGTAGCAGACAGACTAGTTCATCGGTCTCAATATCCCAAAAGCCACGGAATCCGATATACTGGAGATTGCTATGAGTGAATGGTAGTTTTTGGTCGTTGTTCATGTCCAACGGAACATCAAGGATTCCCTTGACACGGAGCGGGAACCGATGTTGTGTATTATCATGTTTGAGCTTTATCCATTCGAGGGTTGGACATGACAGCAAGATAGCCAAGCTAAACCTAAGATTGTGAAGATCGCCCTCCAGACGAATACTGCGTAATGATGGGAAAGACCAATCCCAGGTCCAGCGTGTTGGGTGGATCACTCTTGGAAATTTTAGTGCCCGGCGTAAGTCTTCGCCATCTTCGATTCCACCCCAGTAAACCACATTCAGTCTTTGTAGGTTAGGCGAGAGGAGGAGGCATTCAGGATTGAGGAGACTGTATGCTCGGTGGTACAGTGTCAAATGTTCCAGCTTTGGGCACTGAAACCAAATCTCGGTCAACTGTTGCTGCGGAGTGTCTACCGATGTTGGCGATAATGTCGATGTCTCGGTATTTTGATCGTCTTGTGAGTAATTGGGAGCGGTAGTAGTATCTCTTAACGGTGGGAAACTGATATCGATATATAGAGACTCGATATTGGGTGCCTGTTCCCACACCGATCGGTCGATGACCATTCCGTATAAACTCAACGACACGAGTTTGGGTAATGGTCGAGGAATAGTTAACAAATGATTAACCATCTCGTCATCAGACTGAGGGCTGTATACCTTAAGACATTTCAGTGTACCCGAGAATCCAAGTAAACCATCCTGAAGGATTTTCCATTTTGATGTAGTCTCTCTTGTTGGTACTCGATATTGGTAACCGATGACCAAGGACTCCAAAGGAACCAATGGTCCCATTTGATGACCACCAGGTCGGTGATGGTAGTGTTCAGCTTCACAAGCCGCCCAAGCTAGGATATTTTCATCGCCACCATTGGCTATTATCGAGTCAACGGAGAGAGAAGTCATACCCCGGCAGCGTTGCAAAATTTGAGCGATAGAATGACCTGGGTATATCTTCTTCATGGCCAACCACAATGCAGTATCATTTGTGGTTGATACACAATTGATTGTTGCTACAAAGTGATCAAAGGGATGGTTCAACGAAACAGTTGATCCATCTGGTCTTGGAAGCGTGAGATAGTTTCTTGGTGGTGGGAGTAGTGAAAACACTCTCTGTGCACCACTGAGACTGACATCAATCTCATGTGAACTAAGGTAGCAATATGTGTCTAGATCTAATACCAAATACCAAGAGAGTTTACAGTCACAAGTGAGAAAGTGAAGAAAAATATAGAATGTATCTACCAAACCAAAAACTGTCCACCCTATGCGAATATTTTTTTTTGCAGTGGTAAGAGATACATGGTGAGTGTGACAAAATGGAGGCACTTACCCCATGCAATTGGGCTAGGAATCATATGGCATTCGTTGATTTGGTAACGTCCATGATGCAGTTGAATTGCCTTTATCAACTTCTCGGCAAAGTCATGCATATCTTCCCAACTAGTTCCTTCACCACGGTGAATCCAGATCTTACGCAGGCGGGTCATTTTGTCAACATTGAAGAGGTATCGATCTTGATCCTCAACTTCAATCTCAAGCTCTTCCACCTCGTCCAATCTATGGCCAACAAAAGCCCATGTCAATTGTTTGTAAATATCGTCATTCGGGTAACTAAACACGCTGTACAACGGATTATCTCTGTAGAGTGGGGATCTCCAACGGATCACTTTGACCAAAGAGAGATAGTCAAGCATAGGTTTTGGATCACGAGGAGTTACAGAGATAGGCAAAATGCTGGATTGGCGTATGGTATCGATATTACTACCGCCTGTAGGAGACATAGATAAGAGGAAAAGGACTAGTTCGAGGAGTTTTCCTTCTCTGGGGCAAGTATTGCTCTTGAACGGGTCGCGGTAAAGGCAACGAGCAACAATGAGGAAAACATCTTTACTGACAGTCAAAAGGTTGAACAAGTCATGAGGGTTGTCGACGCATTCTATCACCCTGGTGATACATTCCCAAGGTAAACTAGGCATGATGTTGATATGTAGTTGTTTGGGATTCGGACCAGTGGGTGGAAAGATATGTGAACAAGAGGATATGAAGTGCTTGGAGAGGAGGAAGAGTACTAAAAAGAAGAGTTGCTTGTGTGTGTGTGGGATATAAATAAGTGTAACAAATAACAGTAAGTTGGTATCTCTTCAAGTTTGTTATTCGGTGTTGCAAGGCTGAGCATTTATGGTATGGCATTTTTTCAGTCAATGACATATTGGCCGAAGCTTAAAATCTATCACAGTGTACTTCCATTTACCATAATCATCCGGAGGAGAGAGTATCCTGATCGACGTAGAGAGTCTCGACATAATGGACTATACCAACCATACCACAGGCGACCAGTTCATGGAGATCATGGATATGTGTTTGTGTTGTTTCCATCGAAACAGAGAGTCCAGCGAGGGAAACAGTTTCAAAGAGATCATCGTCAGACAAGGTTGCCTGTGCAGCAGTGGCTGAGGGAGGATATCTAAACTGTGCGTTTTGCTGAGGAAAAAGCTTGTGCGTCGGGATTGGGAGTTTCTTAACCCGACATGCCCTTGGCCTCGTATGTTTCGGACTAGTAGGCGAAGCAGAATAAGGAACAGGGAATCGAGCGTTCTAGGTATTTCCACTATTTACTGCGCCGTTGATGGGAAGATTGGTTCTCCAGAATATGGACTATTGGTTAATTAGGTGTCGTTTTATATATCAGTATATAGGGCAATGATACAAGTTGGTGAAAGAGTCTTGTAATAGCCAGAGAGAATGAAACCTATGGTGGTTCAGGGTTCGAACCCGCTGCGTTTTGATACTATGTAGAGTCTGATGTAATGATGCTTCATGCAGGAGTAGGAGAAAGTCGTACGCCACCACTCATTGGTCTAG
Source organism: Actinomortierella wolfii (assembly GCA_016098105.1). NCBI lineage: Eukaryota > Fungi > Mortierellomycota > Mortierellomycetes > Mortierellales > Mortierellaceae > Actinomortierella > Actinomortierella wolfii. The sequence continues at coordinate 103,942 of JAAAIY010000027.1, forward strand.
TATCTGGATGCCAGGTTTCGCCAGGTAGGGGCGTGAAGAAATGGGTCATTTGATAGGAAGGTGAGTACTTTGGTATGAGTCTTGTTTGCCGTGGTAAGCATGTCGTGCTAGAGGTGGGTTGGTTTTATCCACGGCCACATGTCTGACATGTTGAGACGAAGAAGCTAACCAAATAGCAATTCAGACGGCATAAAGGTTAGCTCACTTGGCTGAAGTTTTGGAGCCATCCTTGAATCCAGTCTACGATAGTATGATTTATATTGAAAGACATAACAGAGAGAATGTATGGAAGAAGGAACAGGTAGGGCTTCAAACAACATAGTGGCGCGTTTGTAGAATGGATCCATTTACCGATGACTTTTGTGAAAATGACGATATTTTCTCTACGATAGAGCAGAGTCTTATGGTAGGATGACATCGTTATTTTTTTCTTATAAATACTCTAAATTCTATCACATTGCGAATCACGCGTGGGATGAGATATGTGTGTGAAGACATGTTGCAGTGGTAGTCTAACCAAAGCTAACCAAGATGGTTGCTTCGTTTTCGTCAATCTAATCAGGTTAACCAAAAGAATTTAACCAGGTTTGAATCACTAAAAGAGATCTAGCAGGTGTCCCGTAAAAGAGTATCATGAATGATGAGAAGACCGCCATTTTTCTAGTCCAGCGCATCCAAGCTAGCTCATGTGACTGGCAAATAGCATTGTTTGCATGCTTTTTCTATTTTATGAAGGCTTGCTTTCCCTCTTTTTTTTCCAGTCTGTCAATGTCATTGCAACTCCTTTATTTTGACCTTTAACAACAATTAATACTAATGTCGGGCCAAAAGGTGTCGCTTGAAGCCCTGATGTCTGTCAGTGGCCCGGGTCTGTTTGTGACCCCACCAGCTGCTTCTACAGCCCCGAAGGATTCTACAGCGGCCGCACCTGCAGCTGCCATGAGCTCTCATGCACCAGGTGTCAGTTGCGCGCCTTCTCAGACATCTTCCATGGGTAGGGACAATGACATGGCTGTTGCTGCTGCTCACGCCGAAGGGCTGAGCAACCAGCAGGGCCATAAGCGGCCATGGGATCACCGCCAACAAGGGCAGCAACCAGCACAGCCACAAGGAGATTTTAAAAAGAAGAAAAAGAAGCGCTCAAAAAACAAGAACAGGGGTGTTGGTGGTAGTGGTGCACTTGGTGGAGCTGGTGTTGGTGGCGGAGGAGGAGTAGCAGGTGGGTTGAATGACCCCGGTGACCTCGCGCAAGCCTACCAGGCAATCTATGGAGAAGACAGTGGTTCCACTACCGCCAACTCTGTTAATCCTGGAACTGGTCCTACTTCTGAATTGAGTGGCACTGCGGGTACAAGCGGCCAAGGCCATCGTCAGCACCATCACCACCATCATCACCACCACCAGTCACAACAACAGCATCAACAACACACACCGGGTAACAACAATAAGAAACGGAAACAATGGCCAAATGCACAACAGGACGGAGATGACCAAGCAGCCGACCATGCATCTGACAAGAAACGGCGAAAAGGAGGCAACCGACATCGTGGCCACGATCCCAATAAAGCTACGCTCACAAAAAACGAGAAGCTGGTAAGGAGAAAGTCGTGAAAAAAACAAGAACAAGTCATTCTGCTGAATACATTATTGATAGCGACATGTTAAGAATTTGTTTGTCTAACTACGGGATGTTGCATCGTTTGTATTTTTTAAATTTTTCATAGGCTCGCACATTTTATAACCGGGACGATGGTCAGCAATTGGCACGCAATCTGGATGAACGGCCAGAACTCGTCGGGCTGGGAACAAGAGCAGGCGGGGACGATGACTTTGACGCTCTATTAACGGATCATATGCAAAAGACAACTCAAGAAATGCAACAACAGATGGAGGCGGAGGCTAAGCGACTGGAGATGATCCAGAAGAAGCAAGAGCGGCTGATCAAGATGAATGAGGCAAAGATGAAGCGCGAAGCAGAGAAGCTTGCCGCTGCTACTACTGCAGCAGCGGCAGCAACTGCAACTGCATCCACAGTTAGTGGTGAGGGAGCAGGACAGAGTGCCGTGGCTAGTATGGAGGGAGTCTCTGGTGGTGTAGCGTCACTATCATCGGCTGGGACAGCTGTTACTGCAACAGAAGCAGTAGGATCATCTGCTCCACAAACTGCTCCTGTCAAGAGTGCAGAAGAGCAAACTAATTCTGCCGGTACTACCACAAAGCCGCAGAGGAAATTTATTCCACGCATCCTCTGTATATACTGGGCAAGAGGACGCTGCACCAATGTAAGTGAAGATTCACAGATCTGTAGTTTTACCATAAGGTCTGGAAGCTGTTCCATGAAATACGTTACTTACAATAATTTATTCCGCGCTACATTTGGGATCAATATATGTTTATATAGGAAAACTGCACGTTCAAGCACGATCCTTCAATCCCGCAGAGACCACCATCTCCACCACCTGCACCCAAGAAGATCGACGCTATTTGCAAATATGAAAAGACCGGATCATGTACTCGTGGCGATGCCTGCCAGTTCTCACATGACCTCAAGTCTGTCCCTTGTTACCATTACTTCATAAAGGGATATTGCCAGCACAGTGCCGAGGCATGTCGATTCAGCCACGAAAATGCAACGGAGGCGCAGCTTCAAGAGCTGAGAGAAGAGTGGAACCAGAAGAAGCTACTTAATGCGCCACAGTTCCAACAACAACAACAGCAGCAACCACAGCAGTCGACACAGACCGCATCAACCGTACCACCAGGATCGTTTGGAACAGGGGCAGCGACTGATGCGTTGATGATGCCAGGTGTGAGTTATGGTACTGCAGCAACCACCACCCCTTTCTCTGCACAACATGAGACGCCGCCACTGCAACTGAGCTATGGTTCAGGCTCCGGAGTCCTACCTGTGTCTCAACAAACAACCTTCCCACCTCAACCGCCATCCACAGATGGTGGTGAACCCTCCATGTAGTCTTTATATCTCATGATATGTCCCACCCCATTCGTCATTCGCATCAGCATTCTCTACCTGCATTCAACACGTTTCATACATTTAGCATTTCTACTTTGTTCTTTTTTGATTGCTCGACTATGTACCATGAATGTTATGTTGGTTATCGAGAGGGAATATGATGCTGTAAATGTCCACAAATGCAAATGAGGCTGAAGCGATGCTTTATTACTTCTAAGATTCCATAAACATATCTTCGATGAGAGGCTGGTCTTGCGAGGCCTGTGTAGCGGCGGTAGCACCATCTTCAATAACCTTAAGAGTGGCCTGGAGGATTTGGTCGTGCATGGCGTCGATGCTCTGGCGGGCATCAATGACAGTCCATTCTGTGTCGCGCAACTTGAGAAACAATGATCGAACGCGTTCCTGCAGCTCGCGCTTCTCATAGCGCTCTTCACCAAAGCCGCCACGCTTCTCGGCTTCGTCTGTGGGCAAATCCAGGAAGAAGGTTTTATCTGGCCGCAACAGACCACGGTCGGGATGCTTGCACCACTCAATATCGAGCCCTTTGGCGGCCGAGAAGGCTACGCCCGAGTAAGCGTACCGATCGACAATAAGATGGGTGCCAGATTGCAACTTGCGCTTCATACTCTGCCTAGAGGGTTATTTTTTTGATTGGATTGAAAGTCCACATGCCCGTAATCAATGAGTAAGAGTTAAAAGGAGTACTACCATCCAAATTGCAGGAGCGGATGAAAATAAACAATAAAAAGGATATATGTGAAAAAAATAGTTACATGGCTTCCCAACGGTTGGCAGAGAAGAGAAGGTGAATGGCACGATCATCGAGCTCCTTTGCGTTGGTCAGATAGGCGTGAATCATTTGACCAATGGTAGTTGTGCGATCTAGACCCAGGGAAAAAGGAAAAAAAAAATAGGTTAGAAAACGTAGGCAGGGCATAGAAGCATAAGGGCCATTTCATTACTACCACAGCCAGGCAACATTATTTCTTTTTACCTGGAAACTTGCACAGTTCGACCGAGTGGCCCTTGCTTTTGAGAGCTGCCACAAGCATGGCGCACTGGGTCGACTTGCCAGCACGGTCGCAGCCTTCCAGGAGAATGAATTGTCCACGGGGCATGACAAAAGAGAAAATGCAGAGGGCAAGAGGTCAATGGGGAATCTCTTTCTGCCAACAGAAAAGTAGTTGAGTTTGCGCCACCATCTTACATTTCCCTGTTCTTGCTCCTATTTTTTTTTCCTCCTTGCCTATACACCCTCACTTTTACATATTTTTCTCTCCTCCAAAAGAACACAATGGCCGCAGCTTCGACAAGCCTCAGCGGAATTGTAGTTACTTCCACTACCTCCACCTCATCCACCGATGGCAAGAGCATTCGTGTGATTCCTTCGACTCGACGGCCTGATGGCACGTATCGCAAAGAGAGCAAAGTACGCGAGGGATATATACCCCCAGAGGACGTTGAACGCTACACCAACGCGCGTCTCGCATCTGCTCGGCCTACACCGGCTCAGCTGCAAAAGCAAAAGGAGAAGGAGCAGGCCGAGCGGCTTGCCAACATGAGTAAGGCTCAGAAGAAGAATGAGAAGCGAAAGGCCAAACGGAAAGAGGACCAGCAACAGCAGCAGCAGCAACAACAACAGCATCAACTGCCAGTAAAGGCACCAACCACTGCAACAGTAACAGAGAAGAAAGAGGATGATGGGCAATCAGCTGAACCAGTGGCATCTGTACAGCAGGAAGCACAGGATCCCGCAAAGCTGCTTCGCGCTTTGAAAAAGAAGCTCACACAGGCAAAGACTCTAAAGGAGCGGCAGGATAATGGCGAGACTCTCTTACCAGAACAAGCAGAAAAGGTTGCCAAGATAGATGATCTGCAAGCTCAGATCTCCTCTCTTCAAATATCCTAAGCTGTTGTCATTAATAATCCTCGTAACCTATTCATTTCACTCTTCACTCGCCTTACAATCATGGGGAATGTGAAGGAACGGATAAAAATCCTTAGTTCCTTTGAGTTTCATTGGAAAGAGACGTCAATGAACTGTAGGCAAATATATTGTGAAGGAACAGCCAAGCAAAGAAAAAAAAACAACTTTTGAGGAAAAAAAAAGGATTGGGCAGATGCTCCTTTTGCTACGAAGCCTACAATTATGGCTATGAACATGCTAAGGAAGTGGTACATGGTATGATAGATGCAATGGGATATAAATGAAAAAATCTCGTCTAAGATGGGAATAAAATGATCTAGAAAGAATAAATGATGATACACAAAAAAAAGCGCAATACGAATACAAAGTCAAGAAAAAAAAAACGGAGAAAATCTCGTTGTTTTTTTCTCTTTAGACACCAAAGAGCGACGCGAGCCAGCGCAGGAAAGGATGGTCCTTTTCTTGCAGCGACCACCAGACAAAGAGATCAAGCGCCACACGCCGGATCACAAACGAACAGTAGGCTACGAGCCACGACCGCACAATGGCCGTCAGCGAGCGCACAGATGAGACAGAGAGCACTGAGGCCGAGCGCGCCTTGGTATGTATCTCTTCCTCGATAGACTGACGCTCAGCCTCATAAATGGCCTGGGCACAGTACCGGCCCATAATGGCGAATGTCCGCATCTGTGCACCGTCGTCGCATCCGAGATCCTCGTCCAGTGCGCGGAGTAAATCATTTGTCTTGAAGAGCAACAGCAGATCCCGCGGCACTTTTGCTAGAATATCAGCAATGTCCACAACCAACTTGCCAGCCTTGTCCTTGATGACGACTGTCTCGTTTCGGCTGCGAGCCTTCTTGGTCAGCTGGGCATCCTGCACAACTTCCCAGTCTCGTCCAGTCAGGATCGACGAGAAGAGCTGGTACGCATCCGTGCCTCCGACTTTGAGCGCGCGGTACTTGATCTCCTCTTCATCGGATGCAATGATCGCTGTCCACAGACGTGCATAGTCCAGTCGGAATTCGGGCGACAACTCACGGTAGAGGCCATGGTCGAGCAGGATGATTTCAAAGTTGCGGTGCGATGGTGAGCCGGGTGGCGCAGGCCTGATCATCACATTGCCAGGGTGTGGGTCGCAGTGTACAAATCCATCCTTATAGATCATCTGGGAGAATGTCCGAGCCATCTCTGTCGACACTTCTGACACGCGGATATTGTGGCGCTTGAGATACTCCAGATCGTCAATCCTTGCGCCCTTCATAACTAGAAATTGAAAAATAAACAATTATTTAACGCATTAGTATAGCATGCTTTTTTTTGTTACGTGTCAAGTCATGACCATATCATTTCCAGCAGAAGGCTCGAGGAATATGAGGGTCGTACATTCCATGACAAGGACACGGCGCTTGGACCAGATAATGGATGGAGTCTTGATGGTCGACGGACTGCCCTCTGCACGGGCACGGTCAAAGTTCTCAGACACGCGGATCGAATTTGCAGCCTCAAAGTTGAAGTTGAGTTCTTTAGGCAGATTAATCTGCATCTCTTCACTCAGCCATGAAAACTCAAACTCGGGGAATGCCCATTTGACAAGTCGGATTAGAAGAGCAACTGTGCGAATGTCGATCGTCGAAAACTCGTCCAGTGCTGGGTGCTGAATCTTTACTGCTACTTCACGCCCGTCCAACAGCGTCGCCCGATGAACTTGGGCCAATGATGCCACGCCAATCGGCTCGACATCAAATGACGAGAAAAAGTGTGACAATGGTTGATCCAGATCAGAGAGGAAAAGTGCCTGGATCGACTCGATGGACGACGGAATACAGCGGTCCTGCAAAGGCTCCATTGATGTTGTCCACTCATCAGGAAGCAAGTATTTCAGCGATGCAACGTGTTGACCCTAATGTGTTGTATAGTGAGTTGTGTGTACCCGTTGAGACCAGATGTGGCGAAAGTGATACAACGATAAAAAAGGGAAAAATAGAAGATCAGTCTTCTCGCTACCCATAGCTCCCCTGTAACAGAATAATGAATCAAAATCATACAGCGATAAGGTCAACCTACCAGTTTGATGTAAATGCCACCATTGGCCTTGAGAGCCTCTCTTACGCGGATAGCGCTGCGGAGATGCAATTGGCTCCTGCGAGCAAGTCGCTCCTTTTCATCCTCAGGATCGCCCTCTTTGAGGTCCCAGTTGCCCATGTCCAGCGAGTACTTGTAATCTAGACCACAGATAACGACCACCTTGGCAGCACGAGCAACTCGCTGGACAGCCATACAGGTGTGACGGAATGAATCACTGGTGTTATATAGGACAGTACCTCCCGCTAACGCCACCACAGGGACTGTCAAAGCTAAAGGGATGCGGCGGGTGATCGGTGTCGGTGGGGGAGGGCGTGTAACAGTCGACGAAGAAGACAGGGATCGTTGGAGGTATGGGTTCAGCCGTTGAGCAGCAGTTCCACAGGGGTATGCATGCGCCCTTCTGGCCAGCTGGCCGAGAAGCAGCGCTGGCCTAATTAGAGGCATTTTGTGAGAGGTGGGAGGGAAGGGAAGAGGATGGAATGAGATGAAGAATGTCGAGGAGAATCGAAAATGAATGTGGTTCGATGTTGCCTGATCCGGCTTGACCCCTCCCTCCTGCCCAACCGGTTTGCAGGACCTGTGTGACTGGCTTCATCGAGCACTGTCCTTTGCTCAATCAGCCTTCCAGTTCCAATACGGGTCGTCTGTGGAGAGAGATGGCGGAGATGATTCTCTGGAGTCCAGTCGTCGGTTCTACCAAAGACCTAATACAGAATCGTCTACGAAACAAGAATGTTTATTATATGAACAATATGAGCTATGTAAAAGATCAAGGATGGATGTAGGCACCAAAGGTAATACTGGTATAGATCTGTATGCGCAGCTATTGCCACCTGGACTTTAATGAGTTCCTTCAGGTAAAGTGTATCTGGATCTACATTCTTTTGATGGGCTCGATCTGCTTCAAGGCACAACGGGTGAAAAAGGGGCGAAAGGTGCCTGGATGCAAGCAAATAGAAGGCTATGTTCCACCCACATCCATATTTGTGAGTATCCCTTAAACGGTCACGTCAACAAAATTGTTTAGTTATTTTGAAATTTGACACTTTTTCGGATTTTTCTCGTGACTTCACTAAGGTGAGGACTCCTGAAACGTGGATTAATCGATTCCCCAGCCCATTTTTCACTAATGAGAACGCAGATGTGAGATTCTGATGACCATGATCCACATTACATGCTCACCATCATCACCATGGATTTACCGCCATTCCGTCCCATAGCCCCATTCGACTTTATGTTGGACGAAGATTCTCTTCTCGAGGACGGGGAGGAGAGTGTTTTTCCGGTGGCCGTGCGCCGACGGCACCGCGACTTAGGTGAAAACAGTGAGAGTGACGAGAGTGATACCGAGGCAACACCACCAGCCAGAAAGAGGAAACGATCAAGTAAAGCTGCAATTGATCTGCCTGCTCTTCCTGAGTTCAATCCTATGATACACAGCGACTGTCCTGCCTACGTGAACGCGCATGAAGTGTTTAGTATTGGCGTGCCTTCCCCTATCGCCATATTCCGACTCTTCTTCAACAACGCGATGCTCCATACGATTGTATCCAACACCAACAACTATGCCTCCAAGAATAATGCTGGATTTGTTGGTCGATCCTGGACAGACATTACTTTGAATGATTTAGTTGTATGGATAGCGCTGACCATGTATCAAGGGCTCCATGGGTTGCAGACAGTTCGATCTCTTTGGAACAAGTCACCTACCGGCCCCATCCACAAGATTGCCGGCAACATGTCGGCTACCCGATATGAACAGATCAAAAGGTTCATTCATATCTCGTCTCCCGATGTGCCCACCGAAAACTTTTACGACAAGGTTGAACCATTGCTTTCTCACATCCGCGATATGTCGAAGCGCCTGTATACTCCTGCCACAAATGTATCAGTGGATGAGATGATGGTGCGCTTTACAGGCCGAAGCGCCCATACCTTCCGAATCAAGAATAAGCCCACACCAGAAGGCTTCAAGATATTTTCTCTCTGTGACTCCGGATACACCTACACCTTCCTGCCCACATCTCGGGTCGCACCGCCTCGAATAATGAAGCATCCAGGGTTCAATCTCACAGAGAGCATTGTCTACCATCTGGTGAAGCAGCTTCCCACACAAAGGCCATACAATATCTATATGGACAATTACTTTTCAAGCGTTCGACTCTTCCAACGTCTCAGAAATGAAAATTATGGCGCATGTGGAACAGCAAGAAGCACAGGGGTTTCCCAAAGGAGCTGCAAGTTGATAAGTCCACCAAGCTAGACTGGGATACCCGTTCAGGTGCTATTGTTGGAAGTGTGTTGGCTGTGCTGTGGCAGGATAATGGCCCAGTCAATATGCTTACGACGATTCATGCCATGATTGGAGAGAAGTGGGAAGTCAGCCGGGTGAGACGACGTCCACGAGAAACCAGCACAAACGCTGCCAAAGTGAGAGCAGTGTTCGGCAGTTCCCACACAAAGGAATTGAAGATTCCCAAGGTCATCGGTGACTACAATCACTATATGGGTGGTGTAGATATCGCTGACCAGCTAAGGTCGTACTACAACATTCAACAACCCACTCGACGTAACTGGATGCCGCTCTTTTTCTGGTTATTGGAGACTGCAGTTGTCAACTCGTACCTACTTGCTCGTCTCAAAGGATCAGATCTTTCCCATCGTGAATTTCGAGATCGTCTAATTTGGGAACTCATCGAGTCAACCACCCCAAGAACCACCCAACTGCGTCATGGAAGAAATGGGACCGAGAACAAGAGCGAAGAGACCCCCATGATCCGTGTTACAAAAAAATATCGATTGCCTGTTGAACGATTCAGTGCCCAACTCCATGAATTGGAATTTAAAGAGAACCGCGCAACATGTCGATGGCGCTCCTGGCAGGTCTACAATGGAACATCCGACCTGAAAAAGGCCCCCCAAATACAATCATGGTGCAAGACCTGCAATGTGCCTCTTTGCCAGAACAGAGTCAGGAATTGTTATAACGAGTATCACACCAAACAAGAGTAATAAAGAATAAAGTTTGGCTGAGCAAATAACTAAACAAATTTGTTTAGTTAGAGCTACCGTTTAGGGGATACTACATTCATTCTCTTCCCCTTGTGAGAATTTGGAGGTGGGTGAGCCACTACAGTCACGTGAAGACGACCACCCTGTCGTTCTGCAAGGCTCTGTCAAGTTCCTCTCTTTTGACAGCACCATTCGTTTGCTTCCTTCGGCTCGCTTCTCTCTTCTGTCGCATTCCTCTTTTCTCTCTTCACGTTCTGCCTGTGTCTACTCTTTCTCTGCTCTTAATACAACTTGTGCAGGCAGACCCACTCATTCGACAACGACATTTCCTCTCAGCATGTCTTCGAACGACTCTACTACCAGTGCACCCACAGCTTCTCAGGAACCAGTGGCTACAGCTCCGACATCAACTAGCCAGACCCTGACGGCAGAGCAACGAAACCAGCGTCGTGAAGAGTTACTCAAGCGTCAACGGGAAGCAAGGGAGAGGGCCCAGCAATTGGCTCAGTCGGCACGAGCAAATGCTACTGGTTCGCCAGCTCCCACTTCGTCTCCTACGGCGACACCATCTATTCCTACGACCAACACCACCCCCGCAACGACTACTACGCCAACGGCCACAGCCACAGCCACAGCCACAACAGCTACAACACAACTAGAGCCAGCAGTAGATGCGCCTGTCCGTGAAAACTTGGTTCAGCAGGCGGTTGCGTTCCTGTCATCACCCAACGTCCGGTCGGCTGATGAGGCAAAAAAGACACAGTTCCTGCAAAAGAAAGGTTTGACCACCAAAGAGATTGAGCTTGCCAAAGCGCGGGTCCCTGCCGTGGCAGCAGGATCCTCGCCTGCCCCTACAGTAAGTGACAGTAGAGGGGAAGGAGGAGTTTCTTCGATGGGAGTGTGTGCGTGTGAAGACAAACGAAAGCGACCATATTCTTTCTCTCATTCGTTCTATTTTACACTGATCGGGCCTCGGCTTTATTCGCTTAAACTTTGTTCGCCTCCACCCGCTTTTCATCTTTTTCCCCGTTCGAGTGTTTCTTTATACCTCCTGTCCTGGTGCACATGGCCCACACTCTTTGTACATGTCATAGTTTACTAATCGGGCCCCGTCTTGTTACCGTTCATGTAGAATGCCCCTACTCCTGTTCAGACAGCAGCACCTGCTGCACAGACACCATCATACCCATCCACGTTCACACCTACGGCAACTGAAGCAGGATCAGGAGCAGGACCAGTCCCACCCCCAGTGCCTCCCCGCACTTACGCTGTTCAACCTTATTCCGTTCCACAGCAACAGCAAGTTGTGTACATGCCCCACCAACAACAGGTTGCACCCGCTGATCCACTTGCCTTCCGTCGCAAGCTGATTGTTGCTCTGCTCATCTCTGGAGGCATTACAGCACTGACAGGCGTTCTTGTCAACAAGCTGCTCTTCCCAATGGTGCGCGGCATCACCAACGCTCGACAGACGCTGGCCGTTACTCAGGCGGAGCTGTTGGCCAAGCTCAAGGAAAAGCTGACCGGATACAAGGACTACCTCAAGTCGCTGCGCCTCGGTGACAGCCACTCGCGCCGCCGTATCCAAAAGGCTGCTGATCGGGCCGATTCTAAGAAGACGACAGTCGAGGAGGTCAATGAGGATGGCACAGTTGTCGACACCAAGACATCCTCCACCACGACCACCACATCAACCACTACTGTGGTGACCTTACCCTCGACAATGGAACAGCTCGACAAATTCTCGCAGACACTGGAACGCCATGCCAAGAGTATGACTTTCGAGGAGCTCAAGGCTGTGCGGTCGCTTACCCAGGATCTTGCAGAGTACATCACCAAGGAGACGTACTCGCTCTCGAGCTCGCTCGCCTACCCAACCAGCCGCTACTATGGCTACAACACTGCTGGCGCAGCTGCCAGTGGTAAAGGTGGCCTGAACGATCCCACCACTCCTGCTGCAGCCCTGAAGAGTGAGATCCGCTCTCTCAAAGGTCTCTTGCTCAACTGGCGCAATTTCCCCACAGCCAAGGAAGTTAACGGTCTCTCACCTGCCAGCAGCGTCCCCAACTTGGTCCAACAACAATGAACGAAGGACCATGTGGACGAATATTCAATAAAATAACAATGATTGAAGAAACTATAGACAAGTAACGCGAGCTGCAACAAAATTAAAAAAGGAACTGTACATTATTATTGACAATATGGTTATTGTTATTTTTTTTTGTTCTTATATATGTTATTTTGTCTTCAACGTGCTGCTTCACCGTGGGTACTTCTTCTCAACAAAAGTCATGATGCGCTTCACACTTTGAATCCACTTGCGCGACGTTTCGTCGTTCAACACGTGAGCGACCTGTGCTGAGAAAATCTTTTCTCGTCCTGAACGTTCGTGAATACTATCAGTAGTATAAAAATGTAGAGAGAGAGATGAAAAAGTTGTTAGAGGCATTTCTTTATCAGCTTGAAGATGTAGGAATAAAGGTGTGACTCCAATATCACGTTAGCAACATACCCAACCATCGTGACACCAATAGGCCAAGGTGCATTGCCAATAGAGAGTCGTAGGTAGGCGTCATTGGCGGCCATGTACTCTTTCTTAATCATTAGCTCCGCAATCTCGGTAATGCGCATCAATACATCCGGTTCCAGCGCTTTTTGGCGCAACAGCTTGAAGAACGGTTTGAGATATTCAGCTGTTTGTACTTGTGTTGCTGTTGCCAATTTTCCTGCTGTGCTTCGCTTAATGTCATCTATCAACAGATAAAGCAACAAAAGAGTTAATAACAACTATTCTGTCGCAAAGACAAGCTCCTACTGACACAACGAGATGCATGAAAATGGAGCTCTGATCTGTACCTGGTCGCTCATCGAGATCATATTCCCATTCTCGCAGGCGGCGCTTAAAGTATGTATACAGCAACACATAGAGCTTGTCCTGGTCCTTTTGGATCAGCTTGGTCGAGATCTCTGATGTATCAAGCTGTTTACTCTCCTGTCCGCTCGCCTTATCCTTGTTCTTGTCCTTCTTCTTTCCACTAGTATCCGATTGCCCCAATACCTCGAGATGCAATTCGGCCTCGGCGTTCTCCAGAGCACGCATAAAGTCATTGCGCTGACCCTCCGTCCTGTCCTCGACCAATTCCAATGCTCGAAGACGAATCTTGCGCTGCTGGTCCGTCTCACCAAACAGTCGAATCGGCTGGCCACGTGCACGCAAACGTCGAATTACTTCCTCTGGTGGAATGTTGAGACTTCCTGCTGAAGCCTCCTTTGTAGCCTCTGCCGTTGCAGCATCAAGGACAGCACCACCTTCTCCGTTTGCTGGTGAACCACCCACAGGAGCGGTGCTGTTGGCGTTCTCGGGATCCGGCGTCGAGGATCCTGAGCCTGGTGTTGAGCCCGAGTCGGATGATGATCGAAGTTTGGAAGCTATCCGTCGCCGTCGCTCCTCTTCTGCTGCTGCTTCTTCTTCCTGTCGCTTGCGTTCCTTTTCCTATTATATGCACATAAAAAGCACACAATATAAGATGAGCATGTTTAGCTTCTCTCCTACTTTTATCCTTCCATCTGTTCTTCTTTTTCTTTTGTTGCTGCAAGAATATTAGAGAGCATAATTCCATTTTATTTCTCTCTTTTTACCTCTTTCTCAAGTCGAAGCCTCTCTTGTTCGGCTTTGTACTCTTCTAGGCGTTGCTTTTCGAGATCTGCTCGGCGAATGTATTTCTTCTTGGCACCTCCATTGGCCTCCAATGCCGATCGCTTCTTGTTCAGGGATGCCTCCAGTAGATCCATGATACGCCGCTTTGTTCAATGTGTTGTTCACGGAGGGTGTAGTGTGGAATGGAGATGTGAGCGGAGCAAAAAAAAAAAGATGCAAATTGTAAATGGCAATGCGCAACCCAAAAAAATAAAATGGCATTCATGCTTTTCACCTTGTATTACTGTGTGGCTCAGCCATCTCTTCTCTTTTTCCACTTCTTTTTTCTTTACCTCACTGCGGCAACAGGCACACACTTTTGTCCTTCACCAACCTCCATTGCTTTAGTTGTGTTACTCTCATTATACAAATGTCTTCTACACCTACACCTCCAGCCTCGACTGTCCATGCAAGCTCAGGGCAAGGTAACACTGACAGCTCAAAAAGCAGTCCTAATAACAAGGCTGTCCCTTCAACCCTGATCGATCAAACTAGTACCGCTGCTGGTAATATACCCGATCCAAAAGACACCACGAACAGCAGCAGCAGCAACAACAACAACAACAACAACAACCGCAACAATAAAGCCAAACGAGGCCGCGGTGGCGGTGATTCACCCCAGGTGCGTCTTTCGAAATCACTATCATGGCTTCTGCGCCATAATGCTGTTGCTCAGGGCATTGCCATTGGCGCAGATGGGTTTAGCAAGCTCGACGATGTTCTGGCCCACTCGCGCTTCAAGGGCTTCACGGTGCAGGATGTCGAGGCTGTTGTCCGCAATAGTGACAAGAAGCGGTTTGAGCTTGTAGATCGTGAAGGTGTTGCTTATATCCGAGCTGTGCAAGGTCATAGCATAAAAGAGGTGAGATGTCACGATGATGCTATCAATTCAGCAAATAAATACTGGAGTGTAAATGAGAACAATGTTTCTTTTTTATTATTATTACTGGAGAGAAAAAGCTAACATTTTTGCGTTGTTGGTCGAGTAGGTGAAAGAAGAAGGACATGAATTGATCACAGACGCGACACAGATACCGATTGCTGTCCATGGTACCAACATGGCAGCATGGGAACTTATTGGTATGTTTGAAAGTTTGTTCTTTTTCTTGTATTCTATATCTTTCAGAATACAGCTCATTTTAACCATGAATCGTATTGTATCAACATTTATCTTTGATTCTTTCCACCAACAGAGAAGGAAGGACTGAAGCGCATGAATCGCAATCATATCCATATGGCCGTTGGTTTACCCGGCGAAAACGGAGTCATCAGTGGCATGCGTACAAGCTCTACTGTTCACATCTATATCGACACTGCCAAAGCCATGAAAGGTAAGCAACCGTTGACCATGTCTTCTAAGCAAAATTTCATCAGGAGCCAATCCATACTTTTCGTCGCGATGGAACTAACTCTATTTATGCTCAATCCCACGACCCATGGAAATTATTAGATGGTATCAAGTTCCAAAGGAGCATCAACAATGTCATTTTGTCGGATGGTAAGAACGGCGATGGAGTCATCCCACCCGAGTACTTTTCTATAGTCAAGACATCTTCGGGCAAAGTCCTCTTCCCACCCACCCGGTGATTCTCAAAACATACACACACATACATAAATATATAGAATAGAAATAGAAACTCGTACTAGTAAATTGGCAATGGTAATCCATCTTTTGGCAAGAAGATAGGTACGGAAAGTAATATAGCCAATCTGTTCTTGTTTATCTGGAGATGAACTAGGGTGTATATAAGGTTACTCGGCCGTGAGCCGTCTTGAACTGCTGTTTGTAGAAAGCGCTTCTCTCATCAAGGCTGCATCCAGTTTAATACCTATCCCTAGTACATCCAGGAGTGGGTCTCTTTGACTAGATTTAATTTATAATACAAAACCATACCACCATGCAATAGGCAAGGAAAAGAAAACAAAAAAGAACCCTCACAATGAGCGATTCGCTTTATAGACTCACAGCAAAGCTACTGTGTTCCACTCGGCATTTATTGATAGGCAGTTTAAGCCTTTTTTCCTATTGTACAACTCTGTTGTTTGTTTTCTTGGTTTACTCTTCATCATACTCCTCGTCGTCACCACCCGTGATGGCAATCTTATCGTCGACAATCTGGTTGAAAGCTTCGACGGCATCCTCCCAGTCAGAGAGGGGAGACCGGGTCTTCAAATCGAAATCCTCCGCGTAGCGCATCTCGAGGATCAACAGTGCAACACAGACTGCAATATCATAGGGCTTGCCCTCGGTATCGACTGTAAACTCCCAGACCGCGTGGTCGTTGGCATATGCCATGTTGATCTCCAGTGGAGCGGCGGCATCATCACCGATACCGTTGATGTAAACGTAGTCAGGGCGTGCTTCCGAGTTCTCATCCAGGTAATCCGAGTACCTCTCAATGACGCGGTTAAGGTCATCGACAACGCGATCGTCCAAAAGGCCGGGGTACGAAGTGAAAGCGAAATGATGGACCATCTTGAGAAGAAAAGGTTGGAGCTTGGTTGAAAAAAGTGAGTTAAGCTTGGTTTCAAAGGATGACTCTGACAAAGAGAGCGTGGAAAACTTGAGGCGATCGAGCGAGAAGAAAAGGAGAGAATGATGATCTCGTTTTTTTTCTTTTCTTCTGCTTTATATACTTGACTAGACGAGGTGACTGACCGCGCATACTTTGACGAATAAATGACCAATGGGACCAATCATGAACAACTGTACTGAGCAGCAGACATACATTCGTAGGGCTTTGCACACTACATACCTTGCAAATGTTGTGCTGCGCCCTCTCGTTTTGTTTGCTAACAGAATACCACAAACTTGTTCACATAGTCAGACAGTCCACGTTAAACAGTGGCAACTCATCCTACTTCAAACTCAAAATTCTTTGAGCTAAGCCCATATACTCACTACCGCCTCCAGCTCGAATTGACTCAAGATCAAGTTCAGCTAAGCCCGTATGGTTACACCTGTAAAGACTTGAAGATGCTACTGGTTGTAATCGCATCATATACTCCTCGTTCGACATTCTATTTGGGTTCTAGGAAAGGCAATACCTACTGTTGTCGACTTCTGCTCACCTACAGATATTTTCGGCTTCAAACGACTGAGTGCATTAAAAATAAACTCCTTAAGGCCAAATGTTGCCACTCTCAATAGCACACCATAAATCGATGTTTAGGAATATATGGCGCGCTATATCAACACGAAGACATCCGCAGAAAAAAAGATATTTTATAGTTGTCTACGAAAGTTTTTGATATATAGGAGATTTTAAAACCGTCATGGTACTAATTTGAAGAGATGACGTCTTGGTGGAGTGAGGTTCAAAACTCCCTTAGATTCTTGTCATGGAACTGGTAAAAGATTCTCTGGTCCAGCAAAAAGAATTATGTAATGGACAAGCTCCTCCATCCCCACTAAAAACGAGTTGGCTTCACATGATATGGAAAATAGAAAGAGTACTTTAATACAAGGACAAGAGATAATCTGGGTGGATATCATGGCACGGTGAGAGACATACAGGAAGAGTGGGGCAAAGAAAAGAAGTAAGAACAAAATCGATGTATACAAGTACGATAGCGGCTGTTCTCCAAAAAGTCATCCGTCTAATGCAGTTGGATTTCAGATCGTGACTGATGGCGATGGAGCAGAGTCTAGTAGCGTTTTCAAACAACCATCGTGTTAGGTATTGTCCATGTCTAGAAAGGTCAGAGGCATGTACTCATGCGGTTCATCCTTTAAATTTTCATATCTTTACCTGGCAACCACAGAACAACAGGAGGAAAGTATAAAAGGCTGTGGCAGTAAAGCATGCATGTGCAACAGCTGCTGGGTTCTGAGGATCCTTTTCGCCGTGTGTTAGAGACTCTGCAGGCAGACTGAAGAAGTATCCCATGGCACCCTAATTACAAGTGGACATTAACAAAAGAGTTGAGTTTCTGCGATTGACACATTGCTGGTTTCTTAATCGTGGGCCATATTCGTGTTCTCTGTGAAAAGTCCTTGAACCAGCGAGTGGGAGGTGCAGTGTCTTGGAGTCAGATTTGTTCCCATTGTGATTAGATCGTTGACGACAGAGCTCTATGGGAGTATCCTTTTAGAACCGCGTGTAGGGTGCCTGACCAATGCATGACCCGCTCAATTTGGCGTCACAGTTTTTGTCAGTATGCAGCCCCCTCCCCTTTTTTCTATCTCCATATCAGTCATTCATGTGTGGGCAACTGGCATGCTAGAGAGGCATGCCAACGACCCTGACATGCACAAACATAGGCGATAGCCCACTGTATAGTTTCTAGGTGCTGAAAGAGTCCAGAGGTGCGCGCAGATTTCCCATGACTGAATTCCTGAAGAGGAGGTTGAGCATTCAATGTCGTTCCAGCATTTCGAGCTGGATGTTCCTGGTTGGGTTTAAAGGGTGCAGTTCCCTGGCGCCTAAACTTACAAGGAAGATGATACCAAAGACCGAAATAATAGAGTAGCACACGGCCTTCTCAAAGGTCACTACAGGTTTCAGCATCGTTGGTATACGTCTCGTGTTGGTGAGAGAGGGGAAGGTGGAAGAGTCGAAGGTTACTCTTGTTAATGAATGCGCGAACCTGCTTCCTTTTTTTTGGGCCGACATGGTGTGATCATGTGACTTCGATCCTAGCGATTTCGATAATTTTGCAAACGATCCTTTGGATAACTTCCGTTTCACGCCTTTTCTCGCGCCTTATTTTTATTTGTTTATTATAGTGTTGATGAATTACGCGAGGTGTTGCTAATGTACAAATGTTTTTTTTAAAAAAAATAATAAGAACCTTTCAAGCGTTCGACTACCCATGGTAAAGTGCTAGAAAACTGGCACTCAATTTCAGTCCACGACGAGGTGGTCAGGGTTCTCATGTTGTTCATGATGGTACGGATAATCGAGGTGCTCGACATACTCTTCCTTTTCCTGGAAATCAATATCCCGGCCAAAACGTAGCAATAACGAAGGAGGTGAATATAATGCCATGAGTATCATCTTTAAAATTTGGTATCCGAGTAGTACTTGATATCGATCTGTTGATTGTGATCCTTACCCTTTTCCTCTTCTTCTTTTTCCTGTGTTCGCTATCTGGTTCTCCCTCGTGCGAATGACCATGACCATGGCCATGTTCGTGTTCATGCTCGTGCTTCCTCTTCTTTTTCTAATAAACGGAAATCCATGAATGTATACATCAGTTGAAGGGTTATTGCAACCTACAGCAGGAAGAGATGAAAGACGGAACCGTAATGGTAAACCAACAATACTATAGAATCCTTTTTTTTTTTCTTTTCTTGCTCACCTTTTTCTTGTGCCTGTGTTCTCGGCTACCGTCCTCGCCACGTTCACTCCGATCACCACGGTCATGATGCGGCGAAGACGATTTAGAGCTGTGGTGGTGATGATGGTGGTGATGGTGGTGATGATGGTGTCCCTGTAGCGGTGTTTGTCCTTCATGGCTCACTCCTGCAAATGGCGCCGCCGATGTTGAAGCCGGTCCATCAGCCTTGCCCCTGGCAGCATACTGTGAAGTTGGCCGAGGCACACTGTCATCTTCAGTTCCCAATACTGAGCCATCAAACTTGCATGATCGAATAAAAAAAAATACAAAAAGCCGAGAATATGTGGTGAGAAATCGGATCCACAAAATTAAAGAAAGTGATTGTCTCCTTGTTCATGGTGTATCCACATACCCCAGGTACAGGCCCCGGACGAAGAGAAAAGGCTTCGCGCATAGTCGAGTAACCAAATTCATGGATTGGTCCATAGCTCTTTTCTGGGTTCTCGATCAACGTACGAATGTAATTGCCAGGTCGTATTGCGTTCTTGCCTGAATTGCGCCAAAGTGTAAAGTTTAGGGTGTCAGGTGTGAGAATATCATGATAACCTCATTCGTTGATACTCATGTCATGGATGCAATGGTATGCACTATCTCTCAAATCTGCATACCAGGTAACCCACTGATATATGGAAAGTAAGTGGGGTCTGTGTTGGGTGGGTTGCCTTCAAACTTTGGCCTGACATGAATGTTGTACAGTGGGACCAAGTTGAAAGCAGACATGAGATCCTGGCTTCCTGACAACTCTTGGGGTTTCGCCTTGGCTTTTTTTGGTTGTGTTGTTCATAACATGATAATGGCATACCCAGTGAAAGGATATTTTTTGAAATAAAAAAAAGGAGTAGGAAACGAACTGTGGCTAAGTATCACACTATTCGACGTTCTATGTTTGACCGCGACAATGGACATTAAGTGGCCATCACACCCATCAAGACCCTGAGCGGAAGCTACCTCTCGATTCCTTGATGTAGTAAAGCGGCGGCGACTTTTGCCGCGGTGAGGAATCTACTTCATCCATGTGAGGGAGTAAAGTTGGCCGTGATGGAAAAGATGGAATTGGCAGAGGAGCACAGAAAAGGAGAAGAAACAAAAAAAAAAGGGTTGCTCGAATCAGCTTTGTGGAGTAGAGGCACCAAGTGGCTTGAAATGTAACCCATTAATGCGATTTGAGCATGGCAACCTCGACTTGTTGCATGGTTAGCACAGCCTTTTCTTGTCATCCTTGCTCCGCTTCTCATTGCATATGGCATGGTCCTGCACGCTATTTGGTCGCTGGCCTTTGGGCCACATAACACCCCCTCCGCCTCGCTGAACGACCCACAGGACGGCATTGATGAGATGACTGAGCTGGAACAACGGCGTAGAGTGATGCACATGCTACATAAACAGGAACGTCTTGCCCAAGGCGAAAAGGAAGTCCTCGACACGACCGTCTATCTTCCTATTAGGAGTGCGAGTACAGGTAAAAGAAGCAGCTATTGTGTTGTGTTTAAGCTTACTATTGATGCACGCACATACATGAATACAGTAGAGACTGGTCGTGCTTTTCCTTTGTCTCTGAGTCGACTAAAGTCTCAACCTATATTTTTGACTATTGTTTTTCATAGAAGCGGCAGAGAACAAGAGTGGATTCATTCTAGTAGTAACGTCATTGACACTCAATAACGTAGGATGCTTTCCGTTCTTTGGCATTCGGGATCGCCACCAAGTCTTTCCACATTTGTTCCCTGAAACATCGCCACGAGCCGCCGTCAACTATCTGCGACGGGTTTATCAGTCACAGGGCATGCTGGGAATTTGGTACGGAATGCCTTTCAGCATGGTCTGCCACACTTGCACCATTTTTTACGAGGCATTTCTCAACAGTGTTGTTGGTCGATTTCGACAACGGACACGTAAGGTGCTACCGAAAGTGGCCATATATGTGATTACACGCGCGATTGAACTGGCACTCTACATTCCGCTTTACCCACTCTTGCGCAACTCGCTGCTTCTCAGGATGGACACCCATACAGGACCATGGCCACCAAATTCGGGATACATCAGTCTGTTCAAGTCGTTCATCATCAACTACTTCCACGACCTGATAGGGCTCTTCTATAGTGGTGGTCGATCACCAAGCACGTTGCCGTTTTACTCGACTGTGCTTCCATCGTACGTACTCAATGTGCTCTTTGAAGTCATCCAGACATGGATTTTCCGATGGATCTACCCAAAGCTTGTCCCAGCCTCATTCTTTACGCGGAAAAAATCCCACAAACACCAATATGCACCCCAGCCGATCCAACCCATGGCGAATCAAGGCAGCTCAGGTACCACCACAAACAGTATTCAAACCTCGGCTTCAGCTTCGCCTCGTATGCAACAGTCGTTTCAACAACCGTTCCGCCACCCAGAAGACGTTCCCGATTTCTTGGTTGACTCGCTACCACCTGCTCAAACAACGTATCCATCAGATGGCGATTGGGAAGAGGGGACAGACCAATATCATGATCATCAGCAAAATCACAACAACAGACGCACTTTAGGCGGTACAGAACCTGTTTCACAAACGTCTGAAGGCTCAAGTCTACAACAACAACAGCAACAACAACATTCACGTCAGCCGCGGCGCAGTCGACATCTCGATCCACAGCGGCTCACGGTCGATGAAGTGACAGGACAGACACGATGTGCCATCTCGGCGAGTGACATTTCATCGATCATCATGGCGGCGATGCCGGCGGTGAGCGCGTCAACACCAGAGTCAGCGAAGCTGACGATTCACCATGCACGATTATCCCTCCGGTACCTGACGACAGTCACACCGCGGTATCCAAGTTTGCTTCAAGAGTTTTATCCCGAGATGGCGGGTGCTATGGTCAGTAGTATGCTCACACGTGTCGTGCTGTATCCATTTGACACGCTGGCATCGCGCCTGTTGATGCAGGGCGCAGTCTTCCCCGGCATGGGCGGTCAGACTCCACCCGTCTATCGCGGACTTTGGGATGCTTGTCGCACAGCTATAGTACGCGATGGCGTCTGGAGCTTGTACTCGGGCGTCCTGGATGGATTGCTGATTGAAGCTTTTATTCGGTGGATTGTTCTCGAAGGCACTTGGTTCGCCCATCTCGCTGTCAAATGGCTTCATCGCCGTCGGAGCTGAGCGTTTCTCCCGTCTCATACCTTAATCTTTGACCGTTACGTTATTTAAAAAAAAATATATTACGTGAAATCACTTAGAACGGATAGTTTATTGAGACATGCCAAAATTAAGGTTTTGAGTGAAGGACAAGAGGAAAATGTTGACTGGGCCCTGAGGCAAAACAGGAAGGATTGAAGAGAGAAAGAGAGAGAAATAAAGAAGGAGAGAAAGGTGCCATGTTGGATAGAGAGCCTAGTCTGTTGGCTTTTTACGGGAAAGAAAGAAAAATACATGAGTGACTGGAAACTGGCTCCCTCCAAATCCAAATGAGGACTAGTGCGATTGACGGAATAGCCCTGTGGTACACTCCGCGTCAGCAAACATTGCGATGGGCAAAACAACGGATGAGTGGGAAAAAGTGTCATTGATCCGATCCTCTCACTCTCTATTTTTTCTCTTTCTCTCACGCTCTCTATGGCTTTCGCCCTTTGTGGATTGATCACCAATGGCTCTTCCTGTTTGAATGCCTCTAGCCCAAGTACATGCATTGGGAAAAAAAATTGTTGGTCATGTCTCTTCAGTTGTTCTCTTTCTGCATTCTGGATTAATGTAGGACCTGCCAACATTTCTCCAGATGACTATGATACATGATCGAAGCCAGGCTCGTTTTTTGATTCTTATTTTTTTTCTTTCTCTCTCTTGGTTGATGTTGTGCTGTATAGGTGTAATTAAAATAAAAAAAAATGGTGGGATGAAACGGAGTGATCAAAATAATTATACCCTCCGGCACTCCATGGCCGTCTCGTTGGGATCCATGCTCAGCATGCAAAAGAAGCCTTGGCTCTGCATAAAGGTATACATTTGCTTGGCCTCCAATGCCTGGAACTGCACGCACGACTTTTGGCCATTGGCTTCTTGCCGACAAATTTCCTTCCTGGTCCCGAGGGGCTCGACGTAGTAGACTGTGTTTGGACGCGTAAACTGCTCCAACTTGGCCTTCTCTGCTTGAATGATGTCCGGGTTGTTGGCGGCTTGAGGGTTGGCGGCGTCGAGAGAGCTGCTCATGGTCGGTCAGTGGGTGGTAAAATGAGAAGAAAAAAAGAAGAGAGAGAGTGTGTGTGTTTAAAGTAATGTCGTGAAAAGACAGAAGTCGAGAGAAAAAAGAAAAACGGTGTGAGACAACCCCTCACCTCAGGCTGATAAAATGACATCACGAACAGTCACATTACGCTGGGACCTGTACGGTGCCTTTCGCCTCAGGTACACAAGAGCCGTTTCAAGATCCACTAAAACAAGAAAAAATATAAAAGTGCAAGAAAACATAAATAGCTGCACGAACGCATCTACCAAAAGGTTTACGTTCGTGTCGGTATCCTCGTCTTTTTCACAATTTCACCGTTTTGTGTTGTCGTGCGTCATTTCAAACTCCTCCGAACGCCACAATTTTGGTGGCGATCCACTGACAACGGAGCAACATAATTTTTCCTTCTCGGTCCGTGCTTTGGCCGTCAAATTGTCACATATCTGTGTCAATGTGTGTGGGGGAACATTTTTTTGCCAGACATTCTCGCCTTTGACAATGCTTCTACAAAAGATATACAATCATTTGTCTCGTTTCTTTTGGTAACTAAACCATTTAGAATGCTGATTTGTTCAATTTTTTTTTCAAAAGTAACCAATAATGAGATACCAACAGACTTCCAAGGGTGGACCATACAGGGTACATGTCAGTTGGATCTGCATTCTTACAATCGAATCCTACCATCAGCATACTCGTTGATTGTTGACATGAATATTTTTCATTTGTTTGAGATATCCTCTTCAAATTTGATGCATGGTACCGTTTTCTTTTCTTTTTTTTTGGAAGTCTCACAAAGACTTGACACTGGTCACAAAGACGGTTCAAATGCATGGTGGATTCGATCGTACTACATGCTTGGAAACAAAACTTTTTGCAGCACAGCATCATCTACAACACTTGACCATCTTGTGGTAAGAGGAGTTTGTCAGAGTTTCACAAAAGAAGAACATGCAGCCCCCCTCTCATGGCTCTCTCTCCCCACCACCTGGAAACACGGCTTGGAAGACAATGATTGATCCTCCCCTATAAATTTCCAATCTGCACGGACCACACTGATAAAACAAAATTGGTGTGCCGCCGTTTTGCTGTGTGTGGGAGGGTGAGAGACACACCCATGCGTAGAAAAAGAAGAAACGTTGTTCTTTTCGTTTTCAAAGCGTAACCACATCTCCGACCATAGAAGGCACTTGGATCTGACCCTCCTTTTCGCTCTCATGCCATAAAAGGTTGAATTTAAGAACCCTCGGATAAATGGGCACGGTTGCCAACAGGTGCCGCCCGCTTGTTGGATTTGGAGAGGAAGGAGAACAAGTTGTGGAGAAATACCATTGCTAAAAAGAACTCGCGTTAATTCACTATCACAAGTTGATGCTCCATCAAATACAAAAGACTGAACGCCACACTTGCATGTCCTATCTCACCTTCTTTGCATCGCATACTATATACACGTGTCCACGATCAAACGGGTTGTTTGTGGACTAGACAATTATCTGCATCCAAGGCAGTGGTCCATTTATCTTCATCGCTTATCCTGCCATGGGCATCAAATGCCTCTATTCATTCCCTCAGAACCAAGTCTGGCGTGAGTACACATTCTATGCCGGTGTAGAATCTCAATTTTCTTTTGCTCTCAACAGTAGTCTACATACATTATTGTTTGAATGTTATTTTTGTGAAATTGTATTCCTACCATGGATTTTATGTGACACACATAATAATCTGTTGTTTGTAATGAGTATCGAATATCACGGGGAGAGAGAGAGAGAGAGAGAGAAGGAGAGCTGTAAGATGGCACGGGGGATATAACAAATAGTGCAGAAATGTTTTTTTTCGGCTGCTAGCTCTGCCGCTTAACCTCATTAAGAAAGCAAACCTTCCCAAGGGCTTGAGATTGTGTTTATGATAACGATTGTGGAGGCAAAGTTACATCCATGGGCAAATCACAATCACAATATGCCCAAATGCCATACATACTTTTGGCTACCACTGTTGTCCTACAAACAAATTGGTATTGATTGATTGTATCTTTTATTATTGCACAACATCCTTAAGAAGGGAGTTAAGAAAAAAAAGGGAAGGAGGGGTAGGAGAGGAGAATGAATACAACGAAAGAGGGTGTGTGTGGAGTATAATCACGGTCCGGCCATGAACAGTAGAGAAGAAAGCAAATGGTATTCGAGAAAAAAAAAAGAGAAATCTAGTGGATGAGTAAGAGAGGATAGTGCTCTACCACCCAGTCTCTCCCTCTAGTCACTTTTTTGCGCTTACGACAAAAAAAAACCATGTCATTGCTTTAATTAGGAGGGACAGTGATGGTGATGGGCTTGCGGGCGTTGAAGTGGGCCTCACCCCAGTTGCCACCACTGACGGATTCCTCGGCGATGAAGCAGCTGCTAGGACCATAGTTGCAGAGAGCAGGAGCAACACCAGAGATCGAACCACCGTTCTTGCCATCAATAATGACATCGGCCGAGGTAGAGTACAGCTCACGGTTACCCTCGTTGTTGTTCCAGATCCAGGTGAACAGAGCAGGGCCCGAAGGAGCATTGGCGGGAATCGCGACAGGGATCGTGTATGTCTGACCACCGACGGCATCGCGCAGGCAGTTGCGGAACCAGTCCTTGATAACTACCTGTGTCTTACCACCGTCATACGACAGAGTCCACTGGCAACTGTTGACAATTATTTTTTTGTAGTATTGTAGAAAGAAAAGAAAAACGGCCGTTGTGTCAGTAAAGCAACAAATGATGAACTCCTTCATTCCCCTCATTATTCTTCTTTGAACGCCATGTAAGGATTATCTAACGGTACTGATCATTGCATTATCACCCAATAGTGAGAATAGTGAGAGGAATAGTGTGTAAGGAGATAAGTGGGTCACCCGGTTTTTGGGTCGGAGTTACTTACGAGCCACCCTTGTGGACAGCACCGACTGCGTAGGTGGTGCTAATGGTAGTACCAGCCTTGAGAACAGGGCGGGGACCAGCAAATGAATCGGGGTGCTTGGGAAGAGGGTTGTTGATGGTGCCCTAAATTATTCAATGTCCGTGGTAGACACATTTGGTGGAGTCGGTAGTGTCAGTAAGGATTTTTTTCCGAAGCAAATATTGTCCACAAGTAAGGGCAATGACAAGTTCACCTACATGAGTACCAATGGGTGAGCTGGTGTTGTAGTCGATATCGGCCCAGCTATGAGGTGGGCTAGGCTTGGGGCACTCGGCGTAGGAAGCACGGCGGGGGCATGGGTAGCGGAGCGAGATGTGTGCCTCGGACAGCATTGCGAAGCTGGAGGCGACAGCGACAGCGAGGATAGTCAAAGTCTTCATGGTGGTATAGGTGCAGAAGAAGTAGCAAAAGTGAAGGAGTGCTGGAAAGGCTGGGTGAGGGGTGAACTCTGAGGATGTGGATGTTGGCAACGCGAGATCGACCTTTTATACAAGTGTTGAACCGTGGCACCTTTTCCTATCCATCCTCGACCTTTTACTTGTTGTATCGCGTTCACGGGATGCAAAGAGCCACTCGTGTAGTTGCTATTCCCCCCTCATGTGTTTGCTCGTCCACAAAGTTTGAAAGGAACAACAGGGTCCAAGAGGGGGGGTGCTTAGCGTCTCTTCAGGCGGCAATTGATAGAGTTTTCCGTGTCAATCTTCGTCCTTTGTCACGGTAGCGTAGCGTTCATTGCGTAGATTAACACGGATATTAGCCTGGAGATGACTTCATAGATCGTTATCATACGAATGAAAGAAAATAGAGTAAGATGCTGAGCTCGAATGAATGGGATAGAATAATAACAATATATGGTGGAGCTTGCAATGTAATTGCCCAGGAGTACAAAAACACGAGGTGCAGTAGAGCTCCGATCAATTCGTCTCAGCCAAAGAGTCCCAGACATGGTAGTCTAGCAAATGTCCACCCCGTTTTTTGTTTGTTTCCACTATTTCCGTGGGGTCTACCGACCCTTGATTTTTGGGGCATTGTTGTTATTATCTTTTATCCGAGGTGGGCGTGCATCTTTGTTATTGTAGATGTGGAGAACGAGGTGAGGGACGGGATAGTACAAGGTGTGAATGGGATGTTAAAAGGTTGAGTAGCATGTTTATTCATCGATCGATGCGATTTGATTTCAAATTATCTTGCTGAATGTACCTGAGCTAAACGCCTCCAGGCACGCGTATCAACATGCACATTTGATTATTCAAACCATTCACTCTTTGGACCTGCATGAGTTGTGAAGGAGGGGTGGTGTGTGACTGATTAGTGAATGGGCGGCAGAAAAAGAGGTATATTGTGTAACCTTCATGACCCCCCTCTTTCCCCCCTCTTTCGCAAAGGCTCTGCTTTGTCTAATCAATCTACGTTCATCGCAAAAAACACGTCTGCAGTAGCCCACGGGGGAATAGACAATCGGACATATTCTACGATGAATGTTGTCACTGACCCACTTGACATCGTGTTGTGACCCACCCCAACAACAGCATTATCAGGAACGTAGAATTGTTGGTGTTGTCTTATGCAAGTTTAAATATGATTGATAGGAAGCGAAATGTGTAATCAAGAGTACTAGTAATAAAGACGTGCATTCCTTGCCATCTCGTGAGTTGTAAGAAACTCCAAATTCCTAGGAAGGGCGAACTCTTTAGTCTAGGTCTTTTGGAGAGTTGGAGAAGACTCTGTGCACGCGAATGAAAGAACGTCATGAACCCACAAGGACGAAATTTCGTCGATGCGTTATTTTGTTTACTAACTAGACAGACATAGAGTCGAAACGTTTCCCTTCAAGATTCCAGAACATATCCAGCGACAACGAGTAAACGTCGTACAGTGAACTACCAATGCAATGTTGTCGCAACGTCCAAAGCCGTAACACTACCTGACCACGAGACATACGCCGTCGTCAACCAGTCTAGATAGTGAAAGCACCAATGACGCTAAGGCTTGCACCTGTCCCGTATGACGAAAAAAAGGTCTTAAAAGCTCAAACTGTTGAAGTGATGTTAAATCTGCAGGAGAGCCGCAACTTTGGCTCTTGCATACCAACAGCGTCTAGCAACGATGGAACATATCGAAGGGGGGGGAAAGGTGTGGGGCTGCGTCATCTGATATGTAGTTTAGATTACTGTAGTGTGCGGTTTGGTGGCCCGCCCACATGGGCTCGCGAGCAAGGAGCGAAGTAACCAAAATCTAGGAAAACTCTCAAGATTGTCGCTAGTAATAGTGTTTGCCCTCTGCACTTGATAAGCAAAGCAGCAAACCAAACCAGACTTTTTCGAAATTGAGTCGAGTAGTATGTACTCCACA
Source organism: Actinomortierella wolfii (assembly GCA_016098105.1). Lineage (NCBI taxonomy): Eukaryota > Fungi > Mortierellomycota > Mortierellomycetes > Mortierellales > Mortierellaceae > Actinomortierella > Actinomortierella wolfii. Next base: position 132,485 of record JAAAIY010000027.1, read on the forward strand.
GAGTTGTGAGGAACCCCGAATCCTTAATCCATCTTCATGCGCCGCTCTGTGGATGCTATAGCACTGGGTTGTTTACAACTGATTCTATCATATAAATCAAATCTGAGATTACTTCATTTCTGTACAAAATATGAAAGAGCATCCGAAGTACAAGATACACGATGGTTCCAACAGCAAACACCACTCTGCAAAAAAAAGTGCAAAAAGAGACGTAAAATCTCCACTCATGGCAGGGCTCGCTTAGACCAGTCATGAAACTATGAGCAGTGACTTCTGTACCTGAAATCAACCATTATTGAGATCAATGAGCAATGTAAGGACATCTGCTCTGCACCCGTGTTTTCGGTAATTCTTCTGAGATATTGGAAATTTCTCTCAATTGCAATGTATTTGCACAATATTCAAGGAATGCGCAGGATCGAATGTAGTAAAGGAGCTGAGGCATACCGAAATTGTCATCTATGCAGTATGGTTCGCTATGAGTGTAGTGCGGCTATCGGGTCAATTAACGGTGCCGGACCCAAGGGCCAAATGAAACCAGCAAAGAACAGCTTACACTGTAACAATCGTCTTTTTTCATAGAAATTGCATTTTGCATTAGTGTAGTAGGATGCACATATGATAGTCGCACGAAGCCGATGATCCGGAGAACCAATTTTTTTTTCAATTCCCCACAAATGTCCCCAATTCCGGGAAAACTATGCAATCGTGAGAAAGTGAGACTAAATTTCTGAGTTCGACTATGAAGTCTTTTATGGTTTGGTGTCCGATCAATTCACTTTCCTTCCTTGTGGTATCTCGGGGATCTACACTCATTCAGCCACCCCCATTAATCCCTCTTGGGCTACCAAGATATTATAATGTGGTACCTTCTCTCTTTTCTGGCGCTCATTAAATATCATTTATGTCTCTTAAATTGCCCACTAATATGAATGATTGAAAATATATTTATGACAAAAATGTATTTGAGGTATGTACATGCCCAAAGGATCGACCTGCACACTGCCATTACCCACTTTAGGAAATAATCCTTACCCAGGAAAGTTAATCTTAAATTTTAATGGTTGCAATCAGCTCAAGTTAAAGTGCATACCAAATACAAGATTTTCATTTGGAGAAAGAGAGTATCTGCAGCCTGCTTGTTCTCACGCGGGCAATCTTTCAAAGTTCTTGGGTTCGTACTTAATGGTGGTTACTTTCACAAACTAGGCTTGATCAAGCTATATCTAATACAATCGTTCAGTCAATTCTATTATAATAACTGACGCATTGCTGACTTAGAAAGTTTGTGTCGATATAATGACCGTACAGCCACTAAAATCCGTACTGTACTAGGAAGCAAGTTTTTACTCACATTTAAAACGCACATAACAAAGAGCTGATCAATATATCAAGGTATGATATTGGAAATTTTTAATAGAAAATAAGGAATGTATCACAGTCCACCGGAGACTAGCTTAAAAAGGGAGAGGTATAGAGAGAAATGGGTGGGTTGCTAATGGTCCGGCCATCAGCACTGACAAGTTTTAACATGAAGAGAATAGAGAACCAACAACAATAACAAAATATGGTAGAGACAAACGACCGAGTGAGAGGGATAAGGCGCTCTGCCTTAGATGTCTCCTCTTCCATCGCAATGTATCCTTTGTCTTTTTTTTTGTCATTTCTGATCTCAATATTGTCTTAATTTTTTTTAGACGGTGATGGTGACGGGCTTGCGGGCATTGAAGTGAGCCTCACCCCAGTTACCACCACTGACGGCCTCCTCGGGAATGAAGCAGCTGCCAGGACCATAGTTGCAGAGAGCAGGAGCAACACCGGAAATCGAGCGGCTGGTCGAGCCCTCGATCACGATGTCAGCCGAAGAAGCATACAGCTCACGGTTACCCTCGTTGTTGTTCCAGATCCAGGTCAGCAGGGCAGGGCCAGAAGGAGCATTGGCAGGAATCGTCAGGGGAACCGTATAGGTCTGACCGTTCTTGGCGTTACGCATGCAATCACGGAACCAGTCCTTGATGACGACCTGAGTCTTGCCATTGTCGTACGACAGGGTCCACTGGCAGCTATTTTTTTTTTTTTGCAAGTCGACAAAATAAAAGAGTGAAGACAAGATGGAGTCAGTAAGGAGAGAGGGAAAATGTTGATGTGGAATGTGTCCTCAAATTTAGCCTAATCACTTACGAGCCACCACGGTGGTAGGCATCGACGGCATAAGTAGTGCTCACGGTCGAACCGGCCTGGAAGATTGGGCGAGTTCCAGCAAACGAGGATGGGTGCTTGGGAATGGGGTGGCTAATGCTGCCCTATAGAGCGTAGGATTGCATGATGACGGAGAGAAGAGGATGAAGAGAATGATTGTGTCAAAACCAGGACATCTTGGTTTTCAGCGTCTATATGATATCCGAAACTCCCTACAGCAGACTCCCAACTTACATAGGTACCCAGAGGAGAGTTCTCATCATAGTCAACGTGTTCCCATCCCAGAGGGGGGCTGGGCTTGGGGCAGCCGCTGTACGAGGCGCGACGGGGGCAGGGGTAACGGAAGGCGATGTGGGCATCAGCCAGGAGAGCGAAGGTCGAAGCGACAGCAACAGCGAAGAAAGTGAGCGTCTTCATGGTGATAGTGTTCTAAGGAGTTGTTAGAAGAGGGATTGTTGGGAAGGGAGCACTGTGGATGAGTGGAATGGAGATTTTGTAGCGCTGGCCCCGTCCCTTTTTATACAGATGGGCTTGATACTTTTTTCACCTCGGTTTATCCGTACCTCTTCCCAGGAGCTGCATTCCCGGCGAGAAATATCCATTCGCTCAGCCGCTCCGACGTTCCACGGCCCTTTGAAAGAGCAGAGTCCACCTCGTCAATTAGTGACTTAGACGGATATTTAGTGTAGGGAGGTATACTTTTCATCGATTGTTATCGCTTGAATGAATACAAAACGCTAAGGACAGGGAGGCGCGGAAAGTGTAGCACAAAAGAGTACCAATAAGAGCTGAAGTGAAATTTGTCCAGCAGGATATTGTAAAGTTTTGATCTATTATCATAATATGAGCACCAAGTCAAGGAGACATGTTCACCTTGTATTTTGTGTTTTTTTTCCTCGATTATGTTGGGTTCTTCCAGCCCATGTTTTTTTTCTTTCCTGAACACTCTCTTTTATCCGAGCCATGCATCTTTGTTATTCTTCATTGATGGAGGGAAGCGTAGAAATTATTTGGCCATCGATCAAATGGGTTGCACGTATGTTCCTGAGCTAAAGCATTTAGATACATTTGGTGCTTGTACCTTGTCGGTGTTCATAAAAATATAATCATTCATTACTATTAGAGGATGTCTGTTTCATGCGCGTATGGTGCTGTATTACCCCTCCCTTTCCTACTTCTCGTCTCTAGCCGCACGTTAACGCTCAAAGACAACGAAGTGTGTTCTCGAAGTATGGTCATGCGATTCAAGTTTCAATGTCTGCAATGGTAATGATGCTGGAGATTCCACCAATCTACCGTGAGCCTAATGACGTATGGAGTCCAAAGTTGTGAACTGAGAGCAATGGCTTGGTTAACTATCAGTTGGCGTTAATGGACGGCGTATGAAGTTTGGACCTTTTTTGCCAAAAATCAATCACAGATAAGAATAATGCGCATGGGAAAATCAACACTTGAAAATGCTCTTTCATTTGCATTGAGAGAAGGAAGGACCTACGGCTAGGATGTAGCCGTTCGTTTCGTTTCATTTTCCGATAGCTAGATGTGGAAAACGCACGAGAAAAGTGGACTACTGTAAGTCGCGTAGGGGCTTCATCCCAATGGTACTTCTTGTATGTCATAATATTTGAAGCCCCAACTTCAAATTCTTCCTTTGGGATGGGTATTTAATGCGATTCAGATCTACTGGAGCATCGTACAACATAGGAGCAACCTCGTTATCTCGATTAAACAATACTCCTGCAATCCATAAAGAGACGCCTTGGAACTTTATACAAGGATGGCACTGGTATCACGGGATAATGATCATTGGTGCAATCTGCTATTGTACGACTTTGAGGTTAGGTCGCTGCTGGGCGCAATCGCCCCACATCGGAACCCCAAAGGGGAGGAGTGACTGTTATGGCACTGCCGACCTGTTGGGACCATATTCTCGTGGCCTGTGGCTGAGCAATGATTTCGGCCCCCCATGGTTGGAGTACTTGCAAAATACCAAAATGAGACAAATGATGCGGCACAGACTACGATTCTTGTTTGTAAAACTCAATCTTCCAATGGGGCTGAAGTATATCGGTGGAGAGAGGGGGATCATTCTGGCCAATGTATAATGGCGTCAACAATTGTCTTTTTCGACTGGTAGTTTCCATAGATGTCAAAGGGGAGTCATTTCTATTAGTTAACGGCATTCATATTGTTACCAGCTCTACTTTTTCGACAAGGATTGTTGACTACCTGAAGCCTCTTGAGTGACTCTTCGGTGGGTCTACAGTGGTTTTCAGACTACAGCACTTTCCGTTTGTTGTCCCCCAACAGCTTCTATAGTTGACAACCATTTTACCTTTATATGACTATTTTTTTTCTCCATCGTCTAATCACTATGACTGATGTTGTGAATATAACACTCTTATTAATCGAGGATATGGCCAACAGCCCAAACTAGCCTGCAATAAACGATGAACGATGGGGAGGGTGCAACCCCTAACCCTTGCGCCCCAAACTGGGTAAGCCCTGTTGCACATGCCCCTCAGCCAATAAGAATGGATTGATTGATATCAATGTTGACACAAAAAAATGCGGAATGTGGAGAAGTAGGGAATGAGGGACAGAGGAATGCTCCTTGACATTACAAATTGTCTACTTTAAACAAACAAGAAAACAAACACTCCCAGGAACCCTGAGATTGTGTTTATGATAACGATTTTGTTGGTAAACTTTATCGTGATCGTTGAAGTATGAAATAAAAACAAATATTTGATGGAACGTTGTTTTGTCTAAATGTCTATACTCTTTATTTCGCAAAGTTACTATATGGCGTAGGGAAGGTATTATGATTCAATCAAGAGTAAATAGAGGATAGTTAGGAAGAGTTTTTGCCATGGTCCAGCCATGGCTACGACGCCCTTTCAAGAAGGTGCAAAAAAAACATGAGGGGGACGAGAGGCAAGGTCATCGAGCGAGAAGAAAGTTGCGCTCTGCCTTGATTCCTCCCACTGCGACACCTCTCATTTTGGATCTCTACCGTTGTTTTTTTTTAAACGGTGATGGTGATGGGCTTGCGGGCCTTGAAATAAGCCTCACCCCAGTTGCCACCGCTGACAGCCTCCTCAGCAATGAAGCAGCTGGCAGGGCCATAGTTGCAGAGAGCAGGAGCAACACCAGAGATCGACGTGCTGTTCGAGCCCTGGATCACGACATCGGCCGAAGAAGCATAGAGCTCACGGTTACCCTCGTTGTTGTTCCAGATCCAGGTGAACAGAGCAGGGCCCGAAGGAGCGTTGGCAGGGATCTTGACAGGGATAGCATAGGTCTGGCCGCTCTTGGCCTCACGCAGGCAGTCGCGGAACCAGTCCTTGATGACGACCTGGGTCTTGCCATTGTCGTACGACAGGGTCCACTGGCAACTACAATGATTTTTTTTTTCAAAGGCGATAAATGATAATGAAAATGTCAGCGAATACAAGCGTTAACAAGTCCTCTTTTTCCCTCCTTTTCCTCTTCTCTCTATCTCGCTGTCATTCCCCAACTAGTGTGCCTGCAATGCATGATGATAAATCATGTGTGCAACCATGTTGGCCGAGTAAAAGAAAATAGGAGACAAGGCATTCTGAACACACGAACATCTGTATGAAATCAGACCACAGATGGGCTGCAGTATGACAAAATTTTTTTCCACTTACGAGCCACCCTTGTGGACAGCGCCGACGGCGTAGGTTGTCTCCACAGTCGAGCCAGCCTGGAAGATAGGGCGAGCGCCTGCAAACGAGTCAGGATGCTTGGGGAGAGGCTTGGCAATGCGGTCCTATTTTGATGTTGTGTTTTATTTGTAGTAACAAAGCGAGGAAATTTATGTCAACATTGATCAGCTAGAACTTTTCAGGTACTGTAGGATGGCTTCTTCTTCTCTTTGGCATAGAAAAAGTATACTTACATGTGTACCAATAGGGGAATTGGCATCGTAGTCAATGTCGCTCCAGTCATGAGGAGGGCTGGGCTTAGGGCACTCGGGGAAGGAAGCACGGCGAGGGCAAGGGTAACGGAAGGAGATGTGAGCCTCAGAGAGCATAGCGAAGCTGGAGGCGACAGCAACAGCGAGGATAGTCAAAGTCTTCATGGTGAAAAAAGTTGTTTAAAGAGTATAGAGGGGGGAAAGTAGCTAGTTCGAGGTGACTTGGAAGGGAGATGGGGAGTTTGACTGATGATACAAAGGATGAGTTTGTCTTTTTCAGCGCAGGTGCCCGACCTTCTTATACCCGTCAGCCCAAGGCGATCGGTTATCCCCTGCCGTGTTCTCATGACCGCGTGCCTGATGAGAATGGTCGCCCATTCGGACGCCTCTCCCCAGCCTCTGCCTCAACAGCTCTTTGGAAAAGAGCTACAGGGTCCAGTACGGTAAGGAGATACATTTTCAGTCAACAATCAATAATATTGTCAACTTCCATACGCGTGGGTTTCCATGTTTACGTTGGAGGAAAGCTCAGCCGATGAGAAATGGATATTGATTCAGAGATCCGACTATGTAGATCAACATCGAATGAATCGAATAGAGTGAAATACCGGATACAAAGACAGTGGGCTAGAGGAATAACAATAAACTTTCACCTTGATTGTCCAGGCTGGAGATGTGTTTGAGAGGCAGTAAAGTTTGATCAATCATTCACAACAAGAGCACCGGAATATGGTAACATGTCATTCCTTTTTTTGGAGTGTATTTTCTTTTATTTTCCTTTGGTTATACAAGCCCTTACTTTTGGGGGGTAGGAGGAGGGGAACACTGCTAATACCATCTTTTAATCCAACGTAAGCATACGTTTGCTATGGACCAGAAGGAGAAGGAAGGTAGTAAGATGAAGAGGAGTTAGAGTAGGCTAATGGAGTAAGACTTCATTGTACGCATAGATATCAGTCAAACGTGTTGTGCGTGCCTGGGCTATGGCCTTTAGACTTATACGCTCGCTTGTGGTGGTACACTGCGGTTGATAGAGCAAGATCTTTTCCTTCAGGTTCCAATCAGGAGCGACCTTCATGGTCAAAAGATGAGAAGAGGCATGAGGAGGGGGTAAAAACAGGTGTCAATAATGTGAATGAGTGAGAGTAAGTGAGATGGGCGTTGTGCTACCTCCCTGCAATTCATCCATCACGCGCCTTCGGTCCAATCAACGTACATTGTAACTTGTCTGCAATGGCCCACGGGGGATAGGGACGATTTGTACGACCATACTAACGCGTTAAGTAGCAGATAACAAAATCAACATTGGAGGGAAAGTTTTGTGGAAAACCTTGTACACCGAACGTCTGGAAGTCCATGGGCAATGTTTATGTTGTGCCTGAAATTGATTTGCGATCAAACAAACGGATAACGGCGTGCTCTCAACCTTGTCTGTTTTCAAAATTACACATTCAAACACGGTGCCTTTTTGCTCTTTTGGCGTGAGTGAGTGTGGGGTGAAGAGGGAGGGAGGGATGGAGAAAAAGGGGGAAGGGTGGGGAAGGGGGGAAGCTTTGCTTCTCTCTCTTCAAAGGTCAAATGGACACTGGCTTACATTGAAGGCGAATAGAGATGCATTACCATCGTTTGTACTGTACCAGCTGGTAAGTATGTAGTATGAAATGAATGTCATCTACGCAGTAGACACGCCTCATAATCCCAACACATTATTCATCAACAATCCTCAAAACTATCTCGATGATCCGATATAGGTACGTTAGATATCAAGGTTATTGTTGCCATTTCTCATCAGCGCCTCAAATTTTAGTTTCGCCCTTACGTCTGCTCCTATACACCATTGTTTTTTCAAAACCTGTTCGGCGATAGTTTTATTTGTTGTTGTTTTCAAGTACTAGCTTTGATAACTTTGTTGCCTACCGAGATTATCCAACATGTATATACAGTGCTACCATGATAATACAGTGCCAGTAAAGGTATACAAATGCATGCAATTATTCCATTTATGACATGTGTCCAGACCGACCAATTGTGGTCTAGAAGATCTAGATGAAAAGCCATGAAGACCACGTTCTTTACCCACTTTCAGTCACATTAGTTTTTATTTTTTTTATGTGCTTAACATTCCGTCCGAGAGAGCACACACGATGCACCATTCGTGTTGTGTTGGCTTTCAAACAAAAGCGCGCTTGAAAGATGAATGATTGTTTTGTTGACATAATACAAGGCAGCGCCTCGATCAATAGAAAAGGAGACGCGTAGCCTACACTGTTTAAATGATATGAACAGAAAAAACATCCATTAATTTAGGTGTGTTGGCTAACCATGTTGTAAAGGCATCACCGTGGGCACAACGTTTTCAATAAATAAATATATCAAGAACACCCAAGCTTGCGCTGTTTTGACACAGAGCGTACAAGCCTAAGAGAGACAGCTGACTCCCGTACCACAGGTGGTTTGGACGCCAATAACATTCAACACCAGAGCGCAGGTGTTGTGTCGGTCATCAAGTATCACAGCGATGAGGCAATGATTGCAGCAATTGACAGGCTATATATCACGTTTTTATTATTCACAGTATTCTACTCGCTGACCACATGTTGTTAAGAAGCAGGGTTGTCCTAAAACCCAAATGTGATTCTTGATCTGCACATTGTATTTGCCAGTAAAAAAAAAAGCCAGATTTTCTGATTGAGGCTTTACCAATAGTATTTTTGTTCTGTCAACAGACTTGTGAAGCACGCGAAAAAAAACCTCAAAAAAACGCAGTTTTTTGATTCAGCAAGAAGAAAAAAAGGAGCTGGGCAACCCGGTTAATGGAATCACTGGTATGCCCAAGAAGCAGCTGATACAGAAGCATACTGATTTTATCGTGCAGCCGATCGCAAGTTAGCCAACCCAAACAGTTGAGAGCACCCCAAAAATTCCGAAAAAGATTTCATGGCGCATAAATGTCAGGCAGATTCAATGGATTACACGCGTAATGCCATGAGAGTATCGCTTCACCTTTAGGCATGTCGCCAATATTCTTTGTATTAGGAACAACATCCAGATCATTTTATTGAGCAACACAGTTGGGGGAGTGTTGCAATAATGATTGGACTAGGGTATGACTTTGTTCAATCAGCACATTTTCAACCGTTTGTTGAGAGGAACGACAAAGAAAGGGAAAGAACAAGAGAGCCACAACAAAAATTCTAGACAGGAATGAAAACACTACAGCCTTATCAAGGTCATTCGAGGCAACATCATAGTGCAGAGAGGAAGCTCAAGAGCAGTGCAGCCACACCGGGCGAGTCAAAAGAAAGGATGCATCAAATATTTGCTCTCAAGACGTTTGTGGAGAAACTGATGGACAAGTTTGACGAGAGCAGCATGCAGGTTCCCCAATGGTGTTGAAAAACAATGCCCCTATTCATAACGGTGCCACATCTCCCTTTGCCGCGGCACTGTCTGTACCTGCACTCCATTGAGGACTGCTGTTCAGGTTTCAAATTTAATAATAGCTCCATCAGCGACACTAAAATAACCAGTAGGCGTTGCATTTGAGAGTCCTTGTATCCGCGAGTGATATCAACAGATAGCTCTGACTTGGCCTGAAGTTCTTCCGAGATGCCTCACCATGGATGCAAAGTTATAAATAGCTGTTCACGGAAACGAGTATAACGAGTAACAAATGCCTTTTGACAAGTGTGGCTGGTTGTCACTTTTATATCAGCGAACCAAATGGAATGTAGATCATGAAGTTCATATACTTACCTACTAAGACTCTGTTGGGAGGCAGAGGAAGATGTTGAGGATGGAGGTTTGTCAGTATTATATTCACAACACCACTAAAGTAAATCGCTGCAAACCTAGCAAAAAGCCTCGCGAAGCCAAGGACATCGTTGACAACGTGTACTGACTCCTAGCAGCATTAACTGTACGTGATGGCATGTAGTACTTATTATCTAACCAAAGATGACCAAGTTGGTGAAAATGAAGGCACCATCCTAACCAGATTAGCCAAAAGTTTACCAGGTTCAAATCACTAACATCAGTCGTATCGTATCCAGCAACTCGATTTATGATAATAATCTCAATGTTGAGGAAGTGGACGATATATTTTCATTATTTAGGACTTGAGTTCCCTAGTCTATTTTCGTTGCCTCAGGCAGGTGCCAACTAATTCTATTTCGGAGTGACGTGAACAAGGCATGTAAGTTCCACATGCAAGTGCAACGTTCTTTACTCTTGTAGCGAGAATCCAAAGGATAAAAATATAACCGTTCATATTCATGTCGAACTTCGCATTGTGGGGTATTAGCAGCATGCGGACTATATCCTTTATGTTCCAATTAGGTTATATTGGCCATTATTCTTCCCTGCAGCAAACAGAATGAGGAACTACGGTCCGAAGGGGGTGTCTGTGGAAGGGGGTAGGATGGTGTAAGACAGGGGTGCAAGCATGGTCTACATTATTGTGGCGATGCTGGAGAAGGACTCGACTGAGTGAATTTAGGAGGGTGTAGAGGTGGGAAGGCTTGAAGAAAGCGCAGGATGCGAATGTAGTATTATTCTCTTTCGTGGACTTTTTCAGTCCGGCGCTGCTACCGGCTTTTTCTTTCGTCTATAACGAAAAACTTGAAAGTTTTTCGCGGCCAATTTTTCATCGATCCTGTTGTGGTGTACGCATGCCTCAAAACCATTTTGTCTGCCGTCCCTTCTAACGTGATTGTATTCTAATCTCCCCCCCCTCTCCACATCATGCTGGAACCTAAAAGAAACCAGGAGGGTCCCCTGGCTGAGGAACGGGATGAGGGCCCATAGTGGCAGACCTTGTCTGTACTAACCGAAATTCATCCTCCTCACGCTCTCTTTCCTTCTCACGTTCGCGCTGCACTTCTCGTTGCCGTTCTCGGCTCTTGGCTCGCAGCGAAGGAGACTGATAGCCCTGGGGTCGCGTGTTGATACTGCTGCTACTGTGCTGTCTTGAGAGGTTGATGTCATCTCCTGCTAGCAAAGATGGGTGGTGATGAGGATGCTGATGGCTATGGGCTTGTTGAGAGTGAGGCGAACCATGGGGATGAGGGTGATGAAGAGGACGATGCACATAGTGGCTAGCTGGAGCTGTTCCACGACGCACAGGCGTCTGTGGACGATTGGGTGACCAGCCACCCTCAGGCGTTGCACGCCCACTCTCAGCCCGTGAGAGTGGGATGGGTGGTGGGGGTGTTTGGGGAGCAGTAGGGAGTGAGGCTGGCGTGAGGCGCGGAGATCCTGATGGTGTTTTCTGTGTACGTGAGGGGGAGGCAGTCCTGAACGAATTACTTCTCGATCGATTTGATGGTGACGATGATCCTAGCCCGGAAGAGTATGGCATCGATGGCTTGCGATCACGCGACTTCGCAGGTGTTGGAATAGGGTTCGTGACAGTCGTAAAATCAGCGCTATATCCTGGCATTCGCGCATGGTCATAAAGGCTCAGGTTTGGGCTGGTGTGATTCGAATGGATGGTGCCAGACAAAGACGATGATGCGCCGGGTAACTCTCCGGAGCGAGACATGACCTGGGATGAATATACATGCTGATCTCCCCCTCCAGCAACACTTGGTGCTACTCCCGAGCCATGCGAGCTTATAGAAGCAGAGCTACCATGAGACTGCAGGCGAGAGCCATGACGTGATCGATGGTGGTGGTCTTGGTGGTGACCAACGAGTGAGTTTGAACGTGATTTGCTGCTGTTGTGAACGGATGGAGGTGGCGATGGGGTATGCGAGTGGTCCACTGGTAATGGTAGTCGATTTTGAGGCGAGGGTGACGCAGACCGCGAGCCGTTGGGGGTCGTTGATCCTGAATGGCTGGAGTTGAAGATGGGTCGAGATTGAGGTTCAAGCAAATCCATTAACGATCCTTCTGGTGGCGGAGGCTTGGGGCGCGGAGGTGGGACCCCATTGTACTTTCGCACTCCATCATGTCCAGTTTCAGCATCTTCTTGAATCGGTTCACGAACAATGAAAGCACTGATGCCTGGTCGGTTTGAATCGCGCCTATTCTGAGCTCCGCTAGCATGATATGGCTCATCAGAAGAGAGTACGGAGCTGATCTCTTGGCTTCTGTATTTGCGTTGCTTGTCTAAAACACTTGGATCATGCTTCTTGTCATCGTGCGATCCCGATCCTCCTTCATTTTCCTTATTAGACTTATCCTTTTGTCGCCCACTGAGCCAGCCCTTCCAGATGTTGTGTCCTGATGAATGGTGACCATGGCCATCCTGTCCATCTCTGCTTCCAAATGATTTGACAAGCCCTGCCGGCGTGCTCTTGGTCCGTTGGATTGGTCCATCGCCGCGATGCGAAGGTCGCTTGTTTTCTTTTGCCGCAGGGATGACCGGTGTTTTTCCAGGGGTGGGATTGTTGAGTAGACTGGCTCCCAAGGGGGAGACACGTTGATGAGTTGGATCATGACGTGCAAAGGCTCGTGGGTGAGTACTGTGGAGATCTTCTGGTTGTGGCAAGGGTGGGTCTGGAATATGGACATGGGCCGTCAGCTCCATCGCTGCAAGGCGGCCACGTGCACTCTTGTCGCTTGTTGGTTTTTGCTCGTTGTCCAAGGGGTGGATGGGAGCAGGCGGGTGATCGTTTGGAGCGACAGCTGATGGAGAGTTGCTGGTCTCGTTATTCTCATTATTAGTTGTGCTTTTAGGCACTGCAGACGGCGTCGGGTCAGCGTGCAATTGCGAATCTGGTACCGACGGCAGGGGGAATTGCAGGTCAATAGTCTCGAAAATAATTGATGGTTCACGTACGATGGCTCGTTTGGATTTAGTTGCGGTATCGTCTGCCTCAATGCCATCCAAGGTATGTGGCAAATGCGAGAATGTATGGGCCTTTCGAATAGAGAGATGTTCGGGGATAAGGGAGGATAGCGACGTGTCATGGACAGCAACTTTGTCACCAGTGGTAGCAGTATCAGCGCCAGGAGTAGGCAAAATTTCAGCTTCAATGCCCTTGACCGAATATATCGATTGTGTTTTAGACATTCTGCTTGATCTGCGTCTTGCGAGAAAGTTGGAAGTGAATAGTCCTGGAGGACCCTGATGGTTGCTGGAGCTGGAGCTGGTTGATTTGCTGCGTGTTGGGCGTTGTCCGGGGACCGACGGTTGCGCACCAATTGTCTTGTGGAGGGAGAGCCGGCGCCGCACGCTGGACGTCGATTTTGAACGTTCAAGAAGGTCATCACTGGGTCCCTCTGCAATCCCTGGGTCCTCAGTTGGCGTGCTCTCTAAAAGCCGACGTATCCGTTCGTCATCCACAGGGTTTACTAAGTCCTGTGCCATGGGTAAAGTCGGTAACACTGGTGCTGATGGGCCAGGCTCGTTAACGTATTGGGTGGCTGACTGAGCAACGCCAAAACTAGCACTTTCATCGTCGTCTTCATCAAAGTTGGGTGTTGGGAGTGCGAAGCTGCTTTGGTTGTCAATCAAAAACTCTACTACGGAAGCAGATATCATGTAGTCGCCCGGTGACATGGCATGGTCGGGGTGCGAAAGAATTCCTGGCTGGAACACTGATGCAAGGTTTTTGGAGGTCATCAAGTTTTCGTCGCTGTGATAGGCAAACATGGCTAAAAAGTCCAAGAGATACATGAGGAGACACGAATGCGGTGGAGGCAGTTTGGCCATGAGGTCCTGATATGCAGCAATCTTCTCCTTGTCATCCGTGATGGTACCTATATCCAATGGAACATGTGTTCGAGACATATAAACAATGAGAAACATAGACACCGAGGTGATCAAGGCGCATTAAAAAATCTTGGCGGGGGACCTGTCGATACCCTGATGTTGCGAGCTATTTAGACACGCGGACAAGAGACAAAATACTTACGATGTACCTCTCGGAACTTTTCATAGTACTCGAGGGTAATGACTGGGTCTGGGAGTGAATTGAGATATCTTCGTAGAACACTAGAAGCATCGTGCATCGTGTACGGGGTCCAGTCAAGTTGGCTGCCATACAGTGGTGGTGTGTCGAACAATGTCTGCAGATCGGCGATTCTCTTGGCAGACCCACTCACACGAAAGATGCCGCGCGTCTTGAGGCCTACAATCCACAGGATGGGGGTAGTCAAGTTGGGCATCATCCATGTCAGAGAATATGCTCCACAAGCGTGCTAGAAGATGGGCATATATTATTTATGTTGCACAGAGAAAAAAAAAGTATTAAACAGGCGAAACAAAAGCTTAGCAGTACCATTTTCTTTCAGAAACCAGCCGCACTTGGAAACAATGGTTGGGATGTAGCCTTGGATACGGAGTTGATTGCCGACCGTCTTATGGACTGGTACTCCAGCATAGACGATCGAGTCCACGAGATCTACATTGAATAGCCCTATTGCAAAACATTGGACAGCCGAGGAGGCATTATTGGAGAATACAATACGGTGTTCAGTTTCGACATGCGAGGGATGTGAAGAGAAGCAAAGGGTGATCCCCGTCTCCTTGCAAAGAGAGGGTCCTGTCTTTTTCATCGTCCTCTCTGCCTCCAAATAACTTTCTGGAGAATTGTGAAACAGGAAAAGCGCCACCGTTCTCAAGTCCGAGGGTGAGGCAGGTTCCAGGCGAATAAAAGGGTGGGGAGAGGTGAAAGAAAGGAAGGATAGACGAGGTCCAAGGAGAGAACGAAGAAAGTCCATGTAAAGTGTAATGCCAATGTGCATGCAGCTGAAGTACCTTTGGTTGCTTTGTTGCCAGTGATGTTTTTCCACCACTTTTTGAACGAGGCCTTTTGCTGGGCCATGGTGGGCCCACGTTCGGCGAGGGAGAGTTGAGGGTGCTCAGAAGGCAGCGCCCGTTAGAGGTGTGTGTTTTGGAGGGTTCCAAAGAGTCGAATGACAGTAGAAAACAGAAGGCGAGTGGGGAATGCACGGTGTCACTAGCGAGTATGGGAAGAGACGACCGAGCAGAAACGTGATGGCGGGTTGATGTGGGTCAGGAGAGAGGGGGAGGCGAGTCAGAGAGATGAGAGAGAGAACAACACTAAATGTGTGCGTGGTGCGAGGAGAGGGAAGAAATGAAACGAAGACAAAAAAAAGAGAAAAAGCAATCAAAGAGCAATGTGGCAGTGAGAGGATTGCATTCATTCATTTACGGAGTTGACAGCTTGAGTAGGCTGTCGTTAGGTTGGAACCATTATATTTAACATTTCCTCGTTTCTTTTCTGGTCGAAGGGTGCAGTGCGGGCACACGAGCGGCGCACACTCTCATTTTTACCTTTCCTTGCTTGGTCTCTCGTTTTTTTTAGGCGCGTATGTGTCAGTGTCTGTGTGTGAGTGTGGGAAGGAAAGGGCGGAGGTAGAGAGGGCACAGCCACTACTGTAAAAAGATGTATGATGGTGGTCTCTTGCAGCATGTTTCTCCTCTCTCTTTCTCGTCTTTCTTGGTGTTCATTATTTTCACTACCTGCATGCCTTACGCATGCCAACCTTTGCGTGGGTAGAGGTTTTCTGGGGTGGAGAATGTGGTTGCCACGTATTTTTTTGGGTACAGTCATTTCTCTTTCTCTGTCTCTCACTCAATCATTTTTTTATGTCCGTTTTTCTCTCACCCTCTCTCTTTTTCGCGCGCGCTCATGCCTGCTAGTGCTCAACGTGCAAGCAAAATGATCAATAAGGACGCGTATTATTTAGTTAATTGCAATTTTCTTTGACGGGTCCTGTGGACGACTATTTAGGGTACTCAGATCCTGCAGCTCCCTTTTAGAGCTTAGCCAAAAGGTCCTTGAGCTTGCCAGATGACTTGAGCTTGAGCAGATCGTCGCATCCGCCAATATGCTGCTGGCTGATAAAGATGTTGGGCACAGTTCGCTGGCCTGTCTTTTCGAGCAAGTAGGCTTGAATAGCAGCTCCATTCTCCTCAACGTCCAGCTCCACAACAGTTACTTCGACATTGAACTCCTTGAGCGCATTCTTGGCACGTGTGCAGTAAGGACAGTAAGTCTTGCTGAAGACCACAACAGCGTTTTCAGCTATTAGAAAAAAAAAAGGATGCCATTCAGTGGGTGATGAATCCAAATATTATGAGAATCTTGCTCAATGGCAAAAGAGGATTTATATGAGGGACGAGGTAAGAATGAGAGGCGTGTGAAGAGTTGTTACCGATGAGCTTCTCGACTTGGTCTTTGATGGCAGACATTTCGATTGGAGGTAGTGAAGATTGGATTGCTCCCATGTTGAAGAGAATGACAGTCTTATTGCGGCTTTTTAAGGTCTTGAATGGTGAAATGATTTGTCAACTCCGGCTAGGATGACGATTTGTCGCGGCGCCGCTCCATTGTCAAAAAACGCGCATAAACGCATAACTCACACGTCCTGTGTATTTCTATACGTGTCTCAGCTCACTGCGATGATGCTAATATTGCTGTAATGCCTCAAAACACTGTAAAGCTGACAAGTGCAAAGGCACTTGTCAGCAACCTCCTCCTCCGATCAAGACTACGGCGCATTGTTGTTAAGCCAAAATGCAGCCCCATCCAAATTGATACGTTTTGCAAGAGCCAACGGGTTTAGTTGGGCTCAGGTCATCGAGTTGCGAAAAACAGTTCAGGGTCCCCCGCTTTTCCACTCCCCGCCCTGCTTTTTGCCCTTAATTGAGCATGAGCATTATATCGAGAGAAAGAGAGCATTGACCACATTGGTGGCTACACCTGACCCTTCCTTGACAAAAGGGGGGGGGGCAAGTAACTATTGTAATTCACCCCAACAAGGGGCAACCCTGATGCTCATGGCTCGATAGAATTCCTCTCTTTCCCAGTCGTCGTACCCCTGGCTGAAATTGAGCATTCTCAAGGTTGTTACCACGTAGTGAGACATTTATGGCGGAGTAAAGTGACCAGAGCTTTAGAGTGTAGTGTCTCCTTTTTTTAGGGAGAAGTGTGATGGTCGTGATGATGACATTTACTTCCTTGGCAGTGGTGTATCAATTGATTTCTATTCAATTTCGTCCAGCTTTACCTTCTGAATTTGTTTTGTTTGCACATTCCTGAATTCAACCTGCAAACATGGCGGATGCACCCCGAGAATACCTCCTCGTCTGGTGGACTGCATGGTTCGACGAGTTTCCATTTGAGAACCGCCTCATCGAGAATTGCGGTCTACCTTACCGTTGTCGAATGACTCATAGACGCGACATGTACAGCAAGTCCAAGGTCATTCTCTTCCATGCTCAAAACATGCCTGGTGCTTACCCACTCCCGAACGAAAATGATACCCTTAGTGGCGAGAAGGCTTGGGTGCTTAATTCCTGTATGTCGTTTGGTTTATATCGCTTTCCAATGATGAAATGCCTTCTGCAGATCGCTGACTTCTTGTGTATTCCTCTATCCCCCCCCACACAAAAAATACGCGTTATGAAGTGGAAGCTCCTCAGTTTGTAGAGTATGACAAACACCTGACCAGTATACTCTCCCATCGATGGTCTACATGGCGAGGATCTGACTTTCCCGACAGTTATTTTCAATCAGGAGTCGATGGTTTGTTAAAAACTGTCCTGGAGAAACCTAGAGTAAGTCTGGAAGAAAAGAACAGGAGGAGGAAGCTACCCCGCGAGCAAGGCGGACTTGCCCCTGTTGCCTGGGTCGTCAGTAACTGTCATGCCAGTAATCATCGAAACAATTATGTTCGAGAGTTGGCCAGGCATATTGACGTTGACATCTATGGACATTGCCAGCCAAACAGACCATGGCCAAAAAAAGAAGGTGAGCACTTGAATGTAGTCTCGCTGTATTATTCTGCTCGCTTCTTTTATTCTCTTTTTGTCTTTCTCGAACAACAACCTGTATTCACTCGGATAATCCAATCTCTTTATGTAAGATGGCACGGATATGTCGGTCGATGATTTAATAGCACCGTACAAGTTCTACTTGTCGTTTGAAAATTCCAATTGTGAAGATTATGTCACCGAAAAGCTCTACAGGCCGTTCCTGTTAGGCAATGTGCCTGTCGTAGATGGACCCATGAATTACTCGAGATTTTCACCAACAGAGAATGCTCTTATCCAGACGGATAACTTTGCAAACGCAGGGATGCTGGCCAAATATTTGAAACATCTGGATAGTGATGATGAAGCGTATCTGAGCCACCTTCGATACAAAGTACCCAAGGATCCGACCCACACACCAACACTCGAGGATCTCTCGCCTAGCTTTGTTAAAGAATGGTACAACGAAGGGCGGCCAGAGGATTGGGGCATTGATGGCCACGGAGCCAATTGCAAAATATGCAAGTTTGCCCATGATTTGGAGGAGGGTATCGTTAAGTTTGATGCGAGCAAGAGGATAGGAATCGACAATACATGCACTCTCAACAAACATGCACAGGTGATTGTGACCAATGACGACGACCTTGATGCGCCAGTGCCGTCGCCTCCCCAGTCATCACCATCACCTTCGCCATCACAGCCACCATCACTGCCTGATAACTCACCGTACATAATACCTTCGACTGATGACAGCAGCAACATTCGCCAAAGTGAAGGGTCTTCGGAAGGAGAGTGGATGTATTACTTCATTCTTCCAGTGCTGCTACTATCCATTGCAATTCTCGCTGTCTTGTTTTCAAGGAGATTGCGGCGAGCCTTTCGCAATCACCAACAGTCCGAGGACAGAGATGTTTTGCTGGATAATATGCAACCTTAGATAATAATTATCCTGGTTTGCCACCACTTGAATAAATTAAGAGAATTGGTGACTGCCCATTCTGGTACATTGCCACTGCACTTGACAGGTTGCGCCACCATCCTTGACTTTTGCCCTTATTCTTCTCCCTTCTTGACTTCGCGTTCGGTGTTTATTGAGCGTTTGCATTCTGATTTCAATCTTAGACTGCCTCACCCTCAGCCCATCCTTGGCCCCTCCTTACAGCACCCAATCCCCAAGCAATACACAATCTCAACATGGCCGCCATGCAACAAGCCCACGATGAACATCTTATGGAAGAGGAGGAAGAAGATGTTCTCACTGGACACATGTTGAGTATGGGCAATCCTAATCCGAAGCATCCCTTCGCCGACTTGCTAGTTGTATTTAAGTAACAACGCTCTAACACTTGCTCTTCTCTTTTTTCCGCATTGGGTGTTATATGTAGCGTCCAAGCTGGAGGTATGTTCCTGGGACACTTCGTGCTTTTACTCACCCTAATAGATCCACTCGGTGTTGGGCCCCGAAACTTACCTCTCCTGGTGTTTAATTTTTTTTGTCGTGAATTTTCCAACATAGGAGTGTGGCATTGCAGCAGCTGATATTAAGAAACTGACCGATGCCGGACTGTTTACAGTGGAGTCGATTGCATACACCCCAAAGAAGAACCTTCTTGCCATCAAAGGTATTTCGGAAGCGAAGGCCGATAAAATTATTGCCGAGGCATCCAGATTGGTACCAATGGGCTTCACAACCGCCACTGAATTCCATCAGCGGCGAAGTGGTATGATCCAGATCACTACAGGTTCTACTGAGCTTGACAAGTTGCTCGGTGGAGGCTTTGAGACTGGTTCGATCACAGAGCTGTTTGGTGAATTCCGAACAGGAAAGAGTCAGATTTGCCACATGCTTGCCGTCACCTGCCAGGTAAGCAATGGATTATATTAATGTGAAAAGGAAACGCCACCATTCTGTTATCCAGTGAATATATCCTAACGTGTTTTTATGTATTAATGTCGCTTTGCTTTGTACGTAAATTAGCTCCCTGTCTCGATGAATGGCGGCGAAGGCAAGTGCTTGTACATCGATACGGAAGGCACTTTTCGTCCTACTCGCTTGCTTGCCATTGCTGAAAGGTACTGTGAGAAAGTCTTTTTTTTGGTACTGAAGATGGCAATTTTCTTTTGGCTATTGCTAACTCTTTGCGTGTTTACCTAATTGCGACTGTGATTTCTTTTCATTTCAGATATAATCTTAACGGTGAAGAAGTCCTTGATAATGTCGCATACGCTCGAGCCTACAATACCGATCACCAGATGCAACTTCTTGTCCAGGCTGCTGCTATGATGGCGGAGTCGCGATTCTCGCTACTTATTGTCGACTCTGCAACCGCCTTGTATCGAACAGACTTTTCTGGACGTGGCGAACTATCTGCTCGCCAGATGCACATGGCACGATTCCTCCGCAACCTTCAACGCCTTGCAGACGAGGTAAACGCGCCTGAACAACATCATTTTTTTTTCTTATTGACCTGATAGAAAGGGATAAGTGTTGTGATGTATTCTGCACGTATTCGAGCATCACTTTTCCTCACAAATGCTTGTTTTTTTTGTTTTGTCTGTTTAGTTTGGAGTAGCCGTTGTGATCACGAATCAAGTTGTTGCACAGGTGGATGGTGCATCCATGTTCAACGCAGATCCCAAGAAACCCATTGGTGGCAACATTATTGCTCATGCCTCTACAACAAGACTGTCGTTGCGAAAGGGCCGTGGCGAGAACAGAATTTGCAAAGTGTACGACTCGCCATGCCTTCCCGAGTCGGAAGCCATGTTTTCTATTGGCCATCACGGCATTGCCGATGCCACCGATGTCTAAGGATGTGAACTTGAAGCCTTTTATTTTTATTTGATTTTTTTCCCTTTGCCGCTCAAGTACTCACTGCAACCCTTCGGCTTTGTATGCCACCAATCATATTGGCATGTTCTAAAGTGACATGCTCCTCCCTCTTTCAACTTACTTTGTACACTAGCTAACATCAACAGACTCGAAATAAAAGTTGCCTTCACCACTTGAGGGAAGATCCTATAATATGACTCTTGCTATGACGCTTTTGTTGGGGAGAGGGGGTATATGATAATAAAAATGAATGTATTCATGAAGAATCCAAAATGTGTACAGCTCCTACGTTTTTTCTAATATTCTTCCTCAGCCTCCCAGTACTCGCGGTTGTAGTTCTCCAGCAGGCTTGGGTTGGTGTCACGATGCTTTCGTTGCCACTGTACGAACCCACCGCGCAGAATAAACACTTCTTGATTATATTTTGAAGCGGAGGCCGATGCCGCTGCTGCCTCGGCCTCTGCGGCCTCTGCGACTGCTGCAGCTGCAACAGCTTGGGCTCCCTTTTCAGCATTGCCTTCGCAGGATGCAGCCCGTTGCTGTTGTTCCGCCAATCCTTCAGCCCAGATCCGTGCCGACTTTGGGCCACGCACTTGCGATAGCGCACAGTGGAAATACAGCTTGGGAACCTCTGCATGTGTCTTGAGAAGCTCGGGAAGGCGGTCGCTCAATTCAGCAGCTGGGACATTGATACTGCCAGGGATATGGCCATTCTATGAAGTGTATTTTTTGAAAAGAGTTGGAGGTCAATGGTGGTGGTAGTAGTAGTAGTAGTAGTTTATCAGGTATGAGCATCAGAGTAAGACAAAAAAAAATAATGCATGTGCAGCAGCAAGCATACGACCAATTTTTTTTCTTCCTTCTCCTGAGTTACAAAAAAAAATACTTACAGCACGGTCGACATCGCGCACATCGACAATGAGGTAGTCCTTGCCGGGGACCTTGGTCTTGTCAAGAACGAGTTCTTCAACAATAGTAGAGTCAACGTATTCAGGCGCCTTATACATGATTCGTATGGTTCGATGGAGGTACCGATGTGGGGAAGGAGCAGTGTGATGCAATGTAGAACGCAAAAAAGAGGAAATGGACCCTTTGGACAGCATGCAGTTTGGACTATAAATATTTGCAATGTTACAAAAATTTTTTTGAGTGGGAGGGCAAAATAATTGATGGTTTCTGGGTAGTACAGTTAAAAAAATAACAAATATAACACGATATGGCGCGATGGAGAACGATGCTGATGCTATTGTTATTGTTATTATTGTTGGTGTGAAGACGAGCTTGCTATAGATGGCTGCGGAGATCCTTGCAGGGACGCAGAATGACTATTCTGAAAAGCTTGCTGCGAATGGTGGTACAAAGTCGTGGCCATCTCAGGGATCTCAACTGGTCGGAACGAGTGACTCAAGAGATGATGTTCATTACGATAGTATCCACTAGAATAGCATCCCGCGCATAGATTCGTGCCACCATGCGCGTCACACTCTAGGCAGTGATACCGCGTCCCTTGGATAGGATTTATCCCACAAGCGTTGCACGAATATCCATGATGTCTAGGATTCGATGGTCCTGCTTGCGACGACTGCACTGGGGCTGAGGGGCCACTTATACCAATCATCTCTTGCACACTCTCCTCGTCGTCGTCGTCTGACATGTACACTGTCGGTGCACTAGCATAATTGAGATACTGTGCACCCGAGATACGGCCCTGTCCTGATCCAAGTGACGACTTGGCTTTCTTCCGAGGTGCCTTTTCCTTGTCCTTGTTGGTCGTCCGTGGCCGTGCCGCCTTCTTCTTTTCACCCGTCTCCTCCTTCTTCTTCTTGGGTGATTGGTTCTTGGGCTTGGGCTTAGTTGGCTCCAACGAGTAGTTCATCCGTCCAGGCGCCTCCAATCCTGCCTTCACGAGCTTAATAAAGTACTTTTGTACTCGACTCGCCACCTGCTTTGGAGTCCGTGTTCCCATTGCCTGTGAAATCTTTTGGAACCGCTGCGCAGCCACAGGCTCATCCGGATAGACCTCCAACAACTTCTCCAAAAGCTTTTGCTCTTCGTCCGTCCAGGGCATGTTGTACGTCGGAGGTCTTGGCGGCTCTTCCTTCTTGGGTTTTTCATGGCCGGTACTGCTACTGTGATTCGATCCCGTCACAAAGCTGCCATCCATATGATTAAACGTCATGTTGGTGTCCGGCAGGTTGCTGAAATTGGTGATGACGCCTGGTGGAGGGAGACCTGTAGCACCAATGGTTCCAGCACTGCTGAGCGATGCTGAAAAGAGGACAGAAGGGTCACTATGTTGTTGCTGCTGTTGATGTGTATCTTGACTGCCCGATCGCTGATACACACTCGTACCCACACCTTGCAATTGGGAGTTGTAGCTCGTCGTTGCGTTGTTTGCATTGTCTGTTGCGGGAGTAGCAGACCGTATGCGCTCCTGTGTCACGTCCTCCATGGCATTTGATCGTGAATCGTCATTGCCATAGCCTTCTGTCCGTATCCGTGCATCTGGAGGCTGATAAGTCTGAATACTTGGCTGCGGGCGCTGAAGGACGGATGGTGGGATACCAAGGCTGCGTGCAGTCTCTCGGACAATTTTTGACTTTTCATTAACAGGTGATGCTGCTCTTGATCGTGCTGGTGCATTGATCATGTTGGTGGATGATTCTCTAGCTCCTGAGGGGAACGATATTGGGCTCTATAACCACGAAAGCAATGGTATGGAGTGCCAGAAAAAAATTTTTTTGAACGCTGGTCAAAAAACATGGTGACAAGTTGGACCAACAATCCTTTGAAAAGCGCGTGATGGCATCCTGTGCATTTCCAGCTCCTCACCTTGAAGGTTGGTTTAACAACAGTGGACGGTAGGATGGGATTAGCGGGTGGATATTGGTACTTGTCCCAGTCAATCAACGGTACCGGCAATGTCTTTGAGCTCTCTGGATAGCGAAACTCCTTCGACTTGAGTTGCCGTAAAAATTCAAAAGGTTCCTTCATATGCTTGTCTTTGAGTGCCTCCAGTCGACTAATGTCTTTAGGTACTTGTTGTAATTGCTGTCTGTATCGCTTTATTGCAAGCGACACAATCTCAAAGCTATCAACAAAAAAAGTACGAAAACAAAAAAAAAAAAAAAAAAAAAACGCTGTCAATACTGAGTGAACTTTCCTCCATTCTACTCATTCTATCTTCCCATTTGCTTTTCCTATTCAACGTTTGCTCTCCACCAAAGAGAACCATTGTCTGTCTCACGTACTCGTAGAGGGCATACTCCATTTTCTCTCGGACCCATTGTTCCTCATCCTGTGCCAAACCTAATGGTCCTCTGTCTAGGGCAGAGCTGGTGGGTAATGGAGTGGTAACATTGGATGGGCTTTGGTACGATGGTGTTGGTTGTTGTGAATTTGTAAAGTGCGAAGACCCCGCAGGAGATGCACTGTCCTGCTGCATTCTGAAGCTTTGAGAGGTATAATGAATGCGTGGTTGACACGTTGAATGTGTTGCAGGGCTACAGGTTAAAGAGCATAAAAAAAGTGACTGCTTGTAATAACAACTCAACTGTTGCAAAGGGTGTTTGTTGATTAGTTTTTGAACAAAGCACAAAAAGGATGTCAGGATTCCAAAGTCGCAAGAAAGCCATCCTCATTGCACTCAACTCGGATACTCCAGACAAGTCGCCCAAGGGCTATGTTGACGAGCCGTTGTTGCCGTTGATCGTACTGATCAATAACCACCCTGACTATGTTACAACCTCGTCCTGTTCTGGCCGCATCTGTACCTATCTCGAAGGCATTGACGAGAAGGTTATCGACAACAGTGATCTTGCCGAAGAGCATGGTGGCAATGTAGGAAACGACGGCGAGGACGAAGAAGCAAAGACCGAGGAAGGTTATGCACAGAATACTTCATTGGCTTCGGTTGAGGCTAGCAAACGTGCTAAAGGTGGAAAGTGGCTGTATGTGAGCCACGATCCTGTTCCAGTCGAGCACTTTGACAATGTCCAAGCTCTGGATCGCTGGACGATTGACACACTCTTTGGACCTGAGGCATCGCGTGTAGTCACAGTTGATCAGGATCCTGAGCATGGAACATTACCACCCAATCTTGCCCATTCTCAGCTCGTCTACTTTAAGTTTGAGCCTATGGTATGCACATGTTGATAAAAAAAAACGGACCTGGTGTTGTAGTTGTTACTCCATGTTGCATAGGATTGGAGCTTTATGGATGCATTATTGACCCTTATGACATTTCATTTCTTTTGTTTAAAATCCAGATCCTTCACATCGAAGCATCCTCCCTTGCTGCCGCAAAGACGTTCCTCAACTACTCACTCTTCTCTGGATATCGGAACTCGGGCATCCTGCCTTCAGCAAAACGAACCATGTTGGCCATCCGAAGCACACTCAAGATTGATACGCCCATTGCCTATCTTCCTCCAGGCTCTGATCGGATACAGCTGATGGTATCACTCCAGTATCTCCGTGGCTTGATCCAACTCAGTAATGACAAGTTTCAAACAAATGTCGCCCAGATGCAGCGTTTCGAACAACATCTTAAAGACAAATTGGTCGGTGTCGACCCAGCTGCACCAGCAAAAACAAAGATGGGAGATCAGGGCGCTTGGGAGGATAAAGATGCACGGCGTGAGCGGAAACGTCGTGAAGGCTTGGAACGCAAACGAGCGTTGGAGGCACAACGCTTAGCAGCGACAGCGACTCTAGCATCATTCGCAGCACAGGAGGCAGAGCTGGAACGGCTTCAGCAGCTTGATATCTCAGAAAACGATAGTATCGTAGACTCTTATTAAGTTTCTAGTGAACTCTTTTTTTCAAAGAGGGTAAACCCTTCGTGTTGGCACCACATCTTGTGGTAGTTGTCACTTTCTTGAAGAGATGACTTGTAAATACTTTTGGGCGTTGACTGAGAATTCTATCGAAAAGAGCCATCCATACTTGCCCGGATGATCAGACCGTGAAATAACATATCCATGCAGCTTTCAGCAAATGAATGAGGCGCAGTTTGTCAACGAGGATTAAAAGTCTGTTTGTTGATCATCACTGATGCATTCATTTGTATCGCTAACCGTTGCATGACCCATACGATATCTGCAATTCAGAGTGAAATAATGTCGGGTTTACATCGGAATAAACCCTCTCCGAAGCATTGAGGTGTCTGACTAGTAGTCATTGATAGTCATGCATAAAAACCACGTTCATGCTTTATTAGAGTGAAAGTGCTACTTTGCCTGTGCAAGTTTTTTCGCAACTGTGGTTAACAGAGCAATGTACTACTACTAAAAGACCCTTTTGCCTTGTTTTGTCAGCTAAGAAGTACAGCAAAAGGCTCTAGGCCGTACTGATAGTTGCGGCGTCCGGAGCGTCCATGCTCACCTTTGTTTCAGACTCATTATCCGTATCCTTTGTGATCCTCCGCCGCTTGCGATAACGTGCATCCCGCACAGTTCTATAGGAGATCCGGAAGCCGGCAATTGGACGTTGTCCAGAATCATTACCCTAGGATATCATGTAAATAAAGAGGAATTGTTATTTCGGGGAGGAAAAAAAAAGGGCAAAGAAAAGAAGAAATTGTCAGATTAGAGAACCTCAGGTTAAACAGGGGTGTTATGTTAACTCGTAGACTGAAGCGAGCAAAAATGATGACCTACTTGTTGTGACTCGTCTCCACCGGTGCGCAAGGTCTGTTGAATCGATTTCCAGTCGTGTCCTTCTTCCACCATGCGCGAGACATAGTAGCGCTCATTTGGCCCCATCGGGATGATGGTGCGAGCACTTGGCGATGTGTCGTGGGTGTGTTTCCAGTAATACTCAACCTGCACGATATCCTTTCCAATGATCTTCCTGATCATGACGTAAGCCTTGCAATTTTGTCCGATGGACTCACGCGAGATGGTGTTCTCGGTCGCTGGGCGGTAACGACGGCACTGAAATTTCAACGTCCAGTCGTACAAAGGTGGTGCTCCTCTTCGCGAACCCTCGAGGAACTCCTTGACACTCTTGACAGGCAACAGTGCCTCTGGATCGGCCTTTTCTCTGTAAAACTTCCTCGATGTGGAGGAGGAGCTGTGTGTCCAGTCATAAGCAACTCGTTCGTTGGCCCAAAAGGTACGGAAGCCATCGCTATTGAAGCTTAGAAGCAGAGGAAGGGCGGCGTCTGGAGGGATTTCCAAGGGTGCAGGCGTGAACCTTGGGTCATAGTCTCGTGCGACATGAAAGACGTCCTTCAGCCGAAGTGGGTTGAGCGGTGGTGGGTCTGGGTTCTCAAGGAGACGTCGCAATGCTGAAGACGGCGTTGTGCCGTAGGACCATTCCTGAAAAGTGTGCTTCTCTGGCATTTCTTTTTTGAATTTTGTGGAGGGTTTGGCAATCAAATGAATCGATTGATTCCGCTTCCGCCGCATAAAATATTTTTTTTATGTCTTCGCCACTATTTTCTCTGCTGGGTCAAAAATGCAGTGCTTATATCAAAATACTAATAAAAGCGCAATCTCTCACACTCACACATACTCTTACTCGCATGAGCCTTCAGTTTTATGGCACTTTCCAACATTTGGCGGCATTTACATCAATGCAGGGAAACATCCTGTCAAGGAATGGCGTCTGGGCACGTGAGATGAGTGTTGTTGTTTGAACAACTTGCAGGGACATATCCTCACATAATCATTTTTAGCGGCTCTTTTGCTTTCTATAAGAAGGGCGCTAGTGAGTGGGAACCACATTATGACCAAACAACGGCTGTACGCCACTATGATACTGGCTCTTTTCTCTCTCTCTCTCTCTCTCTCTCTCTCTCTCTCTCTATCCTGCCATTATTAGCTTTATGGGTTATTCTGTGAAAATTCTATCTTTTACAGTCGACCTATGATGCTAGGAAACAAGGAAATGAACGGTCTGAGCGTTTAAAAGCACATGAGCAATTGTGGGTTTGCACATCGGTTACTGTAGCTCGAAGAGTATGGATGTAGCTTCATCTCCTCTTCGCACGCATCAAGCTTGAACAAAGAAGCACATGGACAGTCGTCATTCTGCTGTCGTCCACAGCAAGATATAGGAAGGAGGGAGTTGAGGATTTACATAACAGATACGGTGTTTTGAGACACCCTGGAAAAGGTTGCTCATGCGACTTGTTGATATTGAAGTAGGGATAAGAGGAACAAGAAGCTCATCTCGTGGTAAAGAACTGTTTTGGGGGTTCATGGTACTATTGGGCGATTGCAAGGAGATAACATGCCCAATGCGCCCAGGTGCAGTTTTAACCGGGAGGGTAAACAATTGTGCAGAGTTGGACACCATACAAGAACATTATCCGTTGTATACCACCAGTGTCAAAGGAAGTATGGGATTTTGCCGTAGTCTGCAGAGATTGCCGTAGCTTTTATCCGCAGTCCACTCCTCCTGCCTCTTTGGTTGGTCAAGATCTACAACGTCCCACATAAAAACCTAACCTTGCCCTTTTTCTCTCAACTTGTCTGTCGGCTCTAGAAGTGGCGCAACCTTCACCCTCTCCCACAACTCTTTTTCTCTTTCTCTCTCCCTAATATACTGGCCACAAACCAACCATTAAACCAATGACCATGTCGCAACATGGCGATGTCCATCCGGCCTCGGTTCCTTCACATGGCCTACATCTCTTGCAATTGCCATCTGAATGTATGGAGGCTATAATACGTCGAGTTGATCACCTTCGGACACTGCGTGCTTTGCTGCGGGTGTGCAAAAAATTGACGCCCATAACAGAGAAAATCCTGTATGAGGATCCCTTTAGGGTGTTGACAAGTGTGCAGGATTGGCGCGTTACCCATGGCCGTATTCTCAGACGTCTTCTCCCATACTCACCGTGTGAAGATGAGGACTTCAAGAGGTTACTTCCATACTTTAGAATCTCTCAACTGCCAAGGTAAAAAACACCTGATAACTGCTTTTCAAGCGGCTTTCTTTTTCCCCTTTATTTTTTTTAACCAAACACATGCATCTAGGCAGTGGACTTGCGGAAACATTAGACATATTCAACTTATACACATTTGCATTATATATTTCTAGCACGCCAGCAACAACGTCATGCATCGCAAAAGAAACAGATCTTGCAGTACCCGATAGCACCGCGAGCCAGCCATGCAGGAAACCCAACGTACTGTCTCACTTGCGTAGGTTTGACTACAGTTTTGACATTTACACTTCGAACGAGTACGACTTAAATGCCGATATGATCACAATGGAAATGGTCCGTCAACATAGAGTGACTCGTGAAGCGGCATTGCGCAAAGTGCAATCGCTGATTGGGTGGGGACTATATGGGCATCAACTCCGGCAGATGCGCCAACTTCGCATCGCGATCTGGGATATCGACCGCTTTGTGGACAACATTGCATCCATGGTGAACGTGCGTGTCCTCAACTTTTCAGCTCAAAAACTCAGACGTATCATTTTCATGTCTGATGTGACACAGTCTCGAGAGTTGATTGTCGATCAACTTCGGATTGTCGTTCGCTTCATCAAAGCATTCCAGGCGGTCCATGGGTCCGATCGGCCATACTCTAGTCAAATTTTCAATCTCGACGCTATGCAAGGGGGTGAAGAAGCCCTGATGCTCGAGCGCGAGTTTTACCAGCTCTTGCCACCGATCCCTCCACCGACCAAGCTGAACAAAAACAATTGGTCCAGAATGTCGGCGCGGTATGAAGATGTCGATTTGTCGCAAGTAGACGAGATTGCATACTATGATACAGTCATTGGTTGGCCTGATCGCCAAAACAGAGTGCTGGAGCGGTGTAAATCTCTTGAGGTGCTACACTGTCTAGGTTTGGAGCGCGACATGTTTGTCTTCAGCAAAGCTTTGCCGAGCAGCTGGTGCTGTATCAGCGATCTGAATCTCCACTGCAACGGCTTTATCATGAAGGATCTAATCGACACTGCGATGGCGCTCTTGCATGGGTCTCTCACCAAAGCCATCTTTGCCATCCTTGACTCTTCCAGCACACAGATGGATCCAGACCTTTCTATTGGCAAAAACTGGTCATCGTTTCCGGTGCTCAAGACGCTGCACATTAGATCCAAGGAAACCATTTACCTGCATCCACACGCCTTGCACGATGCTCCTGTTCTGGAATCGATCTTTTTGCAAGATGCAACCAACATGTACAATCCACATGCATTGACTTTGTTTGAGCCATGGCGGCTTCCGAATTTGCAAAGCCTGTACTTGGATGGCATGGCGGCCGTCTGCTTCCATCCACATTCTTTTGCTGGGATCCCTCGGTTGACAAATGCCACGATCAAGGGCGTTAAAATTAACGCGCGACGGTTCTTTATGTCTCGGCGCCGGGACAATACGCCTCGTGGCATGCCGTCGGCCGAGTTGTGGACGTGGGACTGGCCAATGCCAGAGCTGGTGAGTCTGCGGATGGAAGGCGAGCCAGCTTACCGGTTTGATTTCCAGTGGCTAGAGTTTTGTCCGAAGCTCAGTGACCTTGCCCTCCTGATCGGGGGTCATCGTCGCCCATTGTTGCTTTCACCACTCATCACTTCCCGAGACAGACTCGTGGCAGAGCACGAAAAAATGAAAGGGAGGCCTACTTCACAGCAATTCCATTTGGGTGAAGATAAAGGACTCTATAAAAATGATCAGGAAGCATTAGAA
Source organism: Actinomortierella wolfii (assembly GCA_016098105.1). Lineage (NCBI taxonomy): Eukaryota > Fungi > Mortierellomycota > Mortierellomycetes > Mortierellales > Mortierellaceae > Actinomortierella > Actinomortierella wolfii. The sequence continues at coordinate 162,840 of JAAAIY010000027.1, forward strand.
ACAGAAAATCAGCAGTTGAATAACAAGGATGAACAAGTAGAAGATGAACAAGGCTGCAGAATCGACGTTCAAGCGTTGCGGGGAATAGAGCGACGTGGACTTCTCTGTCACCTCGTTCGCCAACGATGGACCAAAGACGATGATTTTGTCGATAGTGGAGACGACGATAATGGCAACAGCAATAGCAACAGCAACAGCAAAGATGACGACAATATATGGATCCGGTCAAAACTCCGTCGTCTCGAGTTACATGGACGCTGGCTCATCAGCGACCGATTGTTGCATACACTGCTCTACCGCAATTTGAGATTCTTACGAACCCTTGTCCTAAAGGGCCCCAAGGGCTACACACACTGGGGTCTGATATCTAGCACACGCCAGCACCACTGCCTTGGAGAGATTGAGAGTTCACAATTGATGACCCGCGCCGACAGCAGGCTATTTCATCTCGAGAGCCCCGGGATCCGCCACTGGACAGGACGAGAATATAGAGGGGGCATCCAGGAATGGAACAGTCGTCCTGTGCGAGATGCCGTCCGTGCTCAACAGGAGCAGGAGTATCAACAACCACAAGTCAATAGTAACGATGTTGGTGGTGATGGTGCAATGCCTGCACAATGTGACTGGGAAGCTTTGAACCCTGAAAAGGTACGACGAACCAAGATCCCTCGGTGGGAATGGGTAGAGGAAATCAAAGAGTGCAATTGTGATGTCGACAGCAAGAAGAAGAAAGAAGAAAAGGCAAAGGCAAGGGAGGATGATAATGCGCTTTTGGTTAGCAACAGAGAACTGGGCAGTGGAGAGGATGATGGCGCGCCTGGGCCGTCTTCCCTTACGCAGCCACCACTGGCAAATGATCGGCCGCAGCAGGACCAGCAGACACAAGAGTCTCGCACCGCCCTGCCTGCCGAGTCTATGGATGAAGCTGTTGAAAAAGGGTATATTGTATACAAGTATGGCGTGAGCTCCTATCGCTTTGAGACGATTAAAAGGTTCATTATAGAATGCGATTGCCAATAAACACGTCTTTCATCCGTGCTTGCAAAGTAGTTATTCTTGTAATCAAAAAATATACATATACTTTTATTATGTTCACATTTGGTTGATAGTTTCTTTCTCTCTTTTCCTCTTTTCTTCGTTTCTTTTTTTTACTCAAAAGCATCTTCACGCTCAACCTCAACAATGCTCTCCTCCATCCTAGCAAAGTTGAGGAAGTGTGTTGGACGATGACACTCGTGGTAAAACTCGCGCGGCGTGTCCAGAATAAGACGGTACTTCATATCCGGCGTATGCTGGGCACCCATGAACGAGTAGTTCCAAACACCATTCGCTGGCACCATGAAGAAGCCCATAAAGCGGTCTGACAGAAGCATCTGGACACGCTCGTAATGGGATGGCAAGTAGCCCTGTGGGTTGTTGCCCGTGTCCTTGTTGTTCCGACCCCACTCAAAGCCCGACGGTGTCAACTTGTAGGCTGTCAACGAGCACGAACCTGGTGTGAACGAGCAAGTGATCACAATCGTCTTTTCACCATCCCAAGACTTGTTGTCTGCCATGATCTTGGCATGTGTCGTAACGTCCTGCGGCGACAGCTGTGCGAGCTCGTTTGGTTGTGTGTGCAGCCAGCCCAATGGCTCGAGATCGTTCAGGTACTCGTGGTTCGGCAGCATGTGCGGCAGATGCACCGTCTGATGTGTACCCCACTGAGGAACCATCACGATCGCCCGGATCTCCTTCACCTGTGCATTATCAGGAGGCGAGACACCATACATGAAACCGGCGATTTGCGTGCGCAAATCCGAAATCGTGATGAATCGCTTGAGAATGTTCTTGGGCAACACGTATGTGAAGCCCGTCTCCTTGATGTCATCTGTCGACACATAGATATGGTTTGTACGCAAGTGCAAGTTGGTCGACGAGATGGCACGGATGCGCCACTCTGTCTTGGACGAGAACGTTTGGGTCTCATAGGGTGCCGTGGTCGTGACAATCATTTCGTCACCGTGCACATTCTGAGTCTTGGTCGTGACCGCCGTCAGCTGCGAGGGTTCCTTGGCCTGCTTCTCAATCTCTGCAATCTGCTGACGCTGCAGCGATGGTGCCGAGATCTCCATACCAAGGATAATATCACGGATCTCCGACTGTGTCAAAGAAGCCACGTTGACGTTGTTCTTCTTACCATAGTCACCCAGAATCAAATCCTTGAGCTGGTTTTCCACATTCCACCACTGCTCGTCAGTCAGCGTCGGCCAGATATGGTGTGGCTCCGTGATCGTCGACTTGTCTGGTCGCAGGATCATCTTGGTCTTGTCGTTGTGAACATGCAGAGCTCGCAGAATCAAGATGAGACGCGAGAACGCCGTGTAGGATGAGATCGTCTTGAGCCAGTCGTCGTACAAACCAAACAGACACATCTGTGGCTCCGTCGCTCTCAGAATCAAGTCACCAAACTTCTCAACCTTCAAGCATGCCTGGAACGGCAGCTGCAGCTCCGAACCCTTGATGACAATGTTCGGGAAGTCCAAACAGTGCACCTCAAGAGGATCCAACATACCCTTACGTGTCACAATCAGCTGCTTGGGCTGTTCTTCCACGGGCAGCGAACGAATCAAGGCTGCCACTTCTTCGGCCGTCTTCCACTTGGCCAACTGACCCAGACGCTTCTGACCAGCCCACACCGATGTGTGAATAATCTTGAGGAACAACTGTCCTGTGCGTGGGTTAAAGATGAAAATGGCACCGTTGATAGGCTTGGTGGTCTATTGTGTTGGAAAATAGGAAACCGAATGGTAGAGAGAATGCAAAAGAGAAATAAAAGAGAGGTTAGAAGTAATACTCCACTATTGATGCTGATCAAATGGACTCAAGGCTTTAAGGTGGGTGAAAAAAGGAAGATGATCAGACACAAACACATGTTCAAAACACATACCAAGTTGCCTTCGAAGGTCTTGTGGATGGTGACACGGTACACGTTGGTGTCGTCAATGAACCAAATGATCTGGTTGCTGAAGAGCTCACCATAGTTCTGCGACGACAGGTAAGGTTCCGTAGGCTCGGACGAGTACAGCTGCAAACCCTTGCGGATACGCTCACGCAAGACATACAAGGCTGGGTTAGCCTTGATGATCTTGGCCATAGCCTGCTGGACGAGCACCTTCAGACCTGGGAACCAGTTACCGTAAGCGCTGTACAGGTTGTAGGCAAGATCCAGACCAATCATCACACCAGTCGGCGAAGGATAGATTGACATGTTATCGGTCGTGTAATCCAAGAACTTGGCACGAGTGTAACGTTCAATATCATGGGAATCAAAGTCACCCCAACGCAGCTGAATATCGATCCAGTGCTTCTGCGTGGTTGCGCCATCCATCGAATCTCTCGTGTCGGTCAACAGCGATGGGCGCGACACCTTCCACTTGTATGAACCAAAGAGCAAGATATCAGCGCAGGAACTGTTCATCTTGTACGACTTGCGAGGATGGATCGTCTCCTTTTGGACAGTCTCAATCTGCAGAGCCTCCAGCTCTTGATCAAAGACCTGACAGAAATCCATGACCAAACTCTCGTGAATCTTCTGCCACAAGTGAGAACGGAAGATCTGAATCAACGAGATCTTGAGCGTGGGAATCTTGCCGTGCATGAAGATACCCGTCAAATCAAGCTGCACCTGGAAACCAACGTAAACGTTCGAGCGGTTAATAGTAGGTGACCACCAGAGCGTGAAGCGACGGTTAGGAATCTGGTTCAGACCAGAGCGCTGAGCGTTGGTCAGTTTCTTGTACCTAAAAAAAGTTTACATTGCAAAAACAAATACCATAGATTGGTTAGACCATGCAAATTTGAGAAAGGATTGCAGTTCAAAACAATAAATTTCACTGACGATACTTACTTCATCGACTCTTCGAAACCAGAGGCCTTCTCCCAGAAAAGACCCTCCCACGTTGGGAAGTAGGTACCCTTGAACAGTGTGTGCTCCAGAATACCTTCGACACCACCCAGAGCTTGAATCATATCCGATCGGTAAGCATTCAGATTCCACAACTTGCCGTCATGTCTATAATGAGATACAGGAAGAAACGAGAGAAAAGTGCATAAGAAAATGTTGACTGACTTCAATCGTGACATTGCGTTTTCAGAATACCAACAATACAAATGTAAAATGTCTTACCTCTGATGAGTCCAGCTGAGAAGGTTTGTCTTGAGGATCTGGTATTGCTTAAACTCGCTACGGACACGCCAGCCCTTGTCATAAGCCAGTGTATGGCGATCCTTCTGGAACAGTGTGTTGATACGAGGAATACCACGGTCCCACGAGTCCTCAAGATCCTCGAGCGTAAGACGGCGGTTCTGAGCATTGGCTTCCTGACGCTTGAGCGCGTACTCGGACCAAACACGCTGTGAATCAATGAATTCAGACTCCCATGGCTGCAGGTAACGGAACAAGTTGGGAATCAACTGATCCTGCTCGTGCGACATACCACTGCGGAAATGCGTGATACCAGCTTCGGTCTGCTTGGACCAGCGGAGATCCGACTGTGGGATGAGGACGTGACCCATCGACAACATGCCCAGACCACCCAATTCCTTGGGACAGTAGAACACCACAGGAGGGAAACGCGTCGGCATCTTGGAGTTGAGACCAATCTTGACACGCGTCTGGATCTTGTTCTCACACTTGACCAGCAGATCCAGCAGCTCACGAGTGTGGACGACGGCCTCACGATAGTAGGTCATCAAGCCAATCAGGCACGAGTTCCACTTGTTGATAATCTTGGAGAACGTGGTCGAACCCGAAGCCATCAGAATCTGACGGACACGGTTGTGGAAGCGCTGGATGCTTTCCTCGTCAACACGAAGGAATGCCTGAGCTGTACGCTCCTTGGTTTGCTCGTTGATCAAGTTCCAAACACCATCGCGCATCGAGAACTGCTCCTGCTGTGCACGGATCTTGGGCAAGATGCGTACTTCGAAACCGCACATGGCAAAGAGCAAGTTGGGGTTATCCTTGCTATACACCGATACGTATGTGTCCTCCCATTCAATTGTTGTCAAACTACGTGGCAGACGGTTCTTCATGTCCCAGAAGACGGCGCGACCAAGGTTCACGTCGTGCTTCATCAGACGCATACGGCAATCGCGTGGCCAGCACTTGCGGTTACGGTAACCGACCACGTTTTCGTTGTTGGGATCTGGGTGCTCTGTCAAGTAGCGCTGAATCAAGTCGCGAGCCTCATCAGCTGTGAAGCGGAGCAGCATATGGAACTTGTCAACGTTACGAACATAGAGACGGATCGGGTGACGGACCTCTGTCGCCACATCGCGGAACTGCAAAAAGTCGTTTGGCATCTGTGGTGGACCGGCCATCTCACTTGCACGCTGAAGACCGAGCACCAACAGATCGAGAATCAATCCATAGTATTGGTAAATGAAACTCGAGAATTGCAAGCCACGGATCAGACCGTACGAGTTGACGTGGTTCATATCCTTGTAGTTGAGCGACACGTTGTTCTTGGCAGTCATGTAATCGGCAATATTGTGGTCCAGAATCAAGCGCAACAGTCTGTTCAACAGTGTCAAGTCGACCTTTTCGGCCAACTTGCTAAACTTGGTCTCCAGCAACACGTTGCACTCGCCCTCTGAAGTCTCCCAAATGTCCGTCAGGTTGTTAATACCCTGGCACCACTTGTACACCAACAACGGCGGTGGCTCAGTATCACCGGGCTTAATCCATGCAGGGAAGAGATGTCGCTTATCTGCCTCATACCACAGGTATTGATCCAGGTAGGCATCTGTGATCTTTTCCAAAGGTTCGACATCGTAAACAGGAATCAGGTGACTGTACAAATCCATAAATTCAATGCCGACTTCCTTGAAGGCACGCTGTGTAAGCAGCAGACGCTTGATACGGCTCAGCGCCTCGTGTGGGTTGTCGTATGCCTGCTCAACCAGACCAAGTTCCTCGCGCTGCGACTGGTTCAGTCGTCCCTTGACACTGTACGCCTCCTTGAGACGTTCCAGTGCCAGAATCAGAAGCTTTGTATCGTGCTTGTAGCTGAGAGGGGGGAAGGGAATAGGAGAGAACTTGCGACTCTCCAGCCAGTGGACAGTCGAGGTATAAATGGCAACGGCCTCCTCTGCAGTGACATAGGGACCATCCTTGAGATAGTTGTGTTGACGTTCCTGCTCGGCCTTCAGCCACAGACGAGTGAGACGACCCAAGTTCTTCTTGGTCACCGTCTTGTCGACTGTTGCTCCACGACGAATACGCTCACGGTTATAGTGTGCAACGTTGGTCCACCAGTCAGCCTTGCTCTTAACATATCGCAGAATCATGTTTTCGATTGGTGCCGGCATCATGGGCACCTTCCATGGAATATTGGCCTTCCAGCAACGCCAAGCTTCCGACAAATGCTGAAGAACTGTCTTGGATTTGTTGCTGCGGATACCCTCTGGCATCATATCCAAAATGTCGTGCATGACCGCAGCACGAAGCTCCAAATCATAATGCGACTCAACACGCTGCTTGGTGACTGTCTTTGCAATACCCTTGGAATGACGACCTTCGAAATGTCTTGCCAACAGATTGCCCAGCCAGCGTTCCAGCAAAGGAACGATACCACGCAGGAAAAACAACCAAACACGCCATCCTGGTGCCCAGAAACCACATCCTGGTCCCTTGCCAACGGGGTCAATGTTGAATCGATAGTAAATAACGTGTTTCAAATCCTTGCACTATAGAGGTTGGATTAAATAAGCAGATGGCAAGAAAGAAAAGGTCGTTAGCGATCATTGAAAGTATACAATGCAAATTTGCCAGGAACATCATTGATGCTTAGTAGAATGCACTTACGGCACGGATCTGACGCATAAGACGATACTTGTAACGGTACATGCCCGTCAACTGACCAACGTGAGCAAAGATGTACTGCAGACCATCGGCAAGCTGGAAGGCATCGACGTTACCAAGTCGGTACTGGACATGTGAATCGACAATGAGCTTTGTCAAACGAAGAATTTCACGACACAAGTGCATGGCGTTACCGAAACGCGACTTTTTACGCTCCTTGGTCGTAAGAGTCTTCACTGGCTTCAAGTTAAAGTTGTAGTCAAGATGGAGGTAGTTGAGATTCTTGCGGTGAATGAGCAAGTTGAGCATGTTGTAACCCTGACGACAGACTTGCAGACCCACTTCCACCCAGTCAAGCTCTGTACTCTGGAAAAACTTTGTTGCCTTGAGTTGGCGGAAGAGGTTCTTCTTGGCCGCAGGCTTGGCTGGTCGATGGTGGAGAGCGTTCAAGACATAGTTCTTAAGCAGCTTCTGGTACGAGACACGGACCTTGGTGGGCTGGCCCGGTGGACAGTGCTCCAAGTACCAGCTCTGCACCAGAGGAACATCCTGTGCGCGGCGCATACGTCCACTGCGCTTGTTGAATGGGGAGGGTGCCCAATACAATGCGATACCGTTGGCGGTGTTGTCGGTATATAATGGTTCCTCGGACAAAAATGGCTGAACTCCCTCTGGCATCTGGAAGTCGTCGTCGTCGTCCTCATCTGCGTCGCCGAATAATGCGTCCTCAAGAGAGACCTCCTCATTGACTGCCTTGGTGTTACGCGAAGTAATTGGGTTAATAATAGGATCAAAATAGAAAGCAGGCAGATCGGGATCCTCAGAGGGGATGTAAACGACGGCAGGGTAATGGTACCACGAGACATGGACAGCCCGTGGCAGAGAATTGTAGACATATGGGAAAGCAACCTTGTACTCTGTACGGATGGGTTGGCGGATGATAATCTTGTTGATGTCGTTGAATTCGTTCCAGTCCTCGTCCGCAGGATCAACATCGCGGTACAAAGGTTCAAACTTGGGTCCTCCTGGAATGGCCACGTTCAACGCCTTGGCGGTGAAGAAGCTCTCCTTATCGAACAAGTAAAAGTAGTTCTTGTCTGTCAAGTCCGACATGAGTTGCTTCGCGAACCGATACAAATTTGACATTTGCTCCATGTTGAGATTCCAGGTCTTGTATGCGGGTCCTGAGACGTGCTTGGTCTCGACCAACGGCTTGTGATCATAGAACCACTCATAGATGGCCTTATCTTCCTCTTCATCCAACTCCATCTGAATAGCCTCGAGCGGCTCGACGTCCAGGATGTTGTCACCATAGTCAAGAGGCATTTCCTCATCGTCCATGGGAGGGAAACGCATACGCTTAAAGTGTCGTCGATCACGCTTCTCTCGTCGCATCATAATCCACATGCTTCCCCACTGTGCCATGTAGACGGGTTCGATGACGCGTGGAACCTCGTTGACGAAGGAAATAGCACCAGTGATATGGTAGAGAACAGGGACCTCGCGCACCTGCTCCCACGGCATCGGCATATTCTCCAGCAGCTTCAAGACTGAGTGAGGCACATATTTGAGCGCACCGAGGTAGATACGCTTGTCGTGCCGGAATTTCTTCGAAGACATGTCGCCATGGTCTTTGATGATCTTACGGATATGCTCAGGTGGCATGTCCGCCTTCTCGTGAGAGACCAGTCCAAACCTACGCTTCTCAGCATATTTCTATAAATCGTAAAAAAACCAACGTAAGATAGGTAAGGATACAATTAATAATGCGTCTAAACCGTGTTTTTCCTCGAGGAATATCCATTTCCAGTACTGCATGTATACCTTTGTCTGAAGTTGGCTCCATTTGCGAGCCTTCTCATCGAGCTTTTCCTGGCTCAGCTCGACTGCATTGTTGTTGTAGGGATCCATACTGATTGCTGCTCAATCGCTTGATTGAGAGAGGAGGAGGAGATTACAGACAAACAATAATGGGGCCTAGAAATGCAGTAGAGGCGTTCTGTGAGGAAACAGAGAGCTAGGGAAAAGAAAGAGAAACAGAAAGGTAAGATGGGAAGGGGAGGGGAGGATGTCTTGCGTACATGGATCAATGATCACCGTGGTTTGTCCTTGTGCTAGCCCCGCAGCAAATACGTTACTTTTTCTTCAGACTGTAATAGAGCCGCGGAAACGCCAAGGGATGGACTGGCTGCCCAACCCAAATATATTTTATTCTACACACAATGACTTTTCTCTCCATCAGTTCGCCTTACCGCGCATTCCAGGACAAACGACAATGTCGAAAAAGCCAACAAAGGGCGGTCGCGTCGAGAAACCCTCTTCAGTACCCAAGCGGCCATTGGGCACCACGGCTTTGCCTGCGGCCAGAATCAAGCGGATCATCAAGGAAGATAAGGATATCAACATGGTCAGCAACGACGCTGTCTTCCTGATCAGTCTCGCTACAGTAAGATCCTCCTGCAAGAGTGGGCATTGTTAGAACGTAGAGAGAGGCAACCATCATTACATGTCGGCAGCATAACCCTAGTGGCGACATTCTAGTCCTAACATTCATCTGATGATAATCTTTTTAATTAGGAACTCTTCTTGGAGTCGTTCACTTCTAGAGCATATGGTCTTGCCAGGATGGAGAAGCGGAAGACTGTGTTTTACAAGGACTTGGGTAGGGGCTTGGATCCATAATTGAATGGACAAATGCTACAGTTTACCATGGCTGTTCTAGTGCTGGACATTGACGTTTGATTTACTCAACATGTATACCTTAGCCAATGCTGTCTCGCAATACGACACGCTGGAATTCCTGCAAGGTAAGCAATACGAACCCAGAAGATACATTTCCACATATACGATGCTCTTTTCGTTTTGTGAAGCGCATAACCGGATCATCGATTCACCTCTTCAAATCTCAATCTCTACTAAAATAGACGTTGTTCCAAAGACAATGCCCTTGGCAGAAGCGATTGAACGCCAGCAAAAGGCCAAAGAGCAAGAAGAGAATGGCGTCTTGGACGATGGCGCTGACCAAGGAGCCAACAGTCAAGAGGAATCTGGAGATGAGGGCTCAAGTCCTACTGCTGAGAATGGTGGCTCGAGCGCATCAGGAGCAGAAGACATGGACGAGGATTGAAGAAAAAAAATAATGCCATCTAATCACAATCCTAGCTCGCTTTGCATTCGCACCCCATCATTCCTGCACTCTTTTCGAACGCAAAATCACACCCTCTGTAAAATATGTTTATTTCCTTATTCAACGTTCTTTCAGTACATCCAAATGTTTTGTATAAATTGATTCAAAAGAAACTGCTGAAATTACAGCTATCAACAGCACGTATCTCGGAAATTAAGGTGCTCAAATGGGAATACTTTGACCTATCGTGAAGAATGGGATCCCTTGATCGACTTTGCTTCTGTTCGTGGAAGCAAGATTACCACTCCAGTCGATGTGTTTCGTAGTGTCATCCTGTTGGAGGAGCCATGGGGAGATTTGGATGGGAATGAACTCTATCGTCTCTGAGCCATATATCAAAAGTTGCAACTCGTTCTCGGCTCTCGACTGGTCATTGCCACCTTCACAGCGATGAATGAGCCCATCCATAAGATAAAAGTCGTGCTGTGGTGAGTCCGAACCAAAGTAGCGTCCAATAAGAACACCATTGAGCAGAATCATAGCTGAAAACTCGCCTTCAATATGAAGACACAAGGGTGCTCGGAGACGGAGCATCTCGGGTGATTCTGGGCCAGATGGTGGGGGCATTCCAGGCGGGCTTTCGAATCGAGTCCTCCACCAGGTCACGCCCTGCCGTGGATTCAAGAATGGACCACAGGTTTGAGGAACCCAACCATGTGGGCTATGTTCGTCAGGGAAACCAGTACTGCCATATGGATTCTCCAACGTTGTTACGTCAACACCAGCAACATGCCAGTACTCCGAGCCCTTGACTATAGCAGGCCCTGTCACCTCGGCTGCCAAGAGGCCACGGGGATTGCGAATATCATCGACAACAAAAGGTGCGCGAGAGAGACCGAGTGAGTCAATGATCAAGATGATTTCGTGTTCAACCTGAGCAGGGACCTTGGTTGTTGTTGTTGTTTTTGCCTTCGAAGCCAGTACGTAGTCCGGGATGGTGAAGATATGACTTCCCAGTCCAAAGATAGAAGGGTCATGTCCAACTTTGGCACCAGGAGTGAGCAGCTGACGCGAGTACACCATATGTGATCCAATTGCAACACCGTTGACGTATACGGTCACTCGATGGCGCATGTTGATTTTAAGCTGAACAGCCCTGATTGGCTTCTTCGGATCCACAACCGTCTGGAAGCGACCGCGGTAGATAATATGCCCTGATGTGAATTTGAAGTCTAAGCCGACCTTTTCGAACCGGTTTGATCTTGGTTTCTTGGGGCATGAAATCCACTCATAAGACTCAAAGTCGACATGGCGAGCCTCCCATGGCCCTTTAAGTGGCACTCCGGAAGATGCCCCATCCTTGACCCACTGGACGAATCGCTGGGAAATGTCAGCGGTCGGTGAAGAAGCAATAGGACTCTGGTGAAGCTTACGCAAAGCATAAGGGAGACCATTGCCAAGACTATTATCATTATGATCTCTGACAAGTGAGTGAAGACTCTCATCAAAGGCAATGATATGAAGAAAATGCTCTCCTTCGAGAGCATCGACCTCCAAGGCATTCTTTTGCGCGTTATAATGAGTATTATAAGCGCCCCAGGTAACCAACTTGGGGGTCGAAGGACCGAAAACGGATGGCAAGCCGCTTGCATAAAGAGAGTGATCGTTATCGAAATAGCCGTAGAGTGTCATCAAGGCTGATTCGTCAAGGAACAGGATATGCAGATCGTTGTTCGCGGGACTCTTTGCATTGCCAACACGAACATATCCATGGGAGCCTCGAGATTGCACAGAGAGCTTCTGGACATTGTGACCGACGCTAGAATCAACGAGGTCCACCTTTGCCTCGATATCACCGCCCTGTGCCACAATGGACACTGATCCAAGGAAGGCAAGTTCTGTGGCACCTATTTTGGCCAAAGCGACAATCCAGACTTCACAATCGCCGACCCAACTACGGATGTAAATGGGTGCGGCTGATAGGATAAGGTGAATGCCCGAGTTCTTGGGCAAAGTGTAGTTACCAAGCGCTGTGAATGATGCTTTGTAGGAGAGGTAGCATTCGAGGCGGACTATCTCTGTTCGATGCTTCTGGTCTGTGTAGTCTAAAACGGAGAGCTGAAATTGCGATGCTCTGCTCTTGGAGAAATTGCGCAGGTATGTGAGTTCGGCACCAGACGCGGTTTTTTGTTCTGAAGGGCCAGATACATTCTTCACGATCAAGACGCGTTGCTGACAGACCACGTCGTTGATATTAGCTGTGACAGTCCACTGCGCCTTTTGCTTGGCTTTTGTTCTGGTGACAATGTCGCTGAATGAATGTAAGAAGAGCAAGCCAAGACGTAGTTTGCGGTATCGTCCGGATAAGAAGCCATATTCTCGAATACAGGCAGAGTAGTCATAGCTTGTATATACGTCACTGTAAATGAAAAGAGCAAATAATGATTAAGGCTCAGTCGACAGATCATAGTAAAGTAAATGATGCAGCGGTGCATGAGTGTGCAAAAGTACGTACGCATCGCCAATAGTACCCCAGTTTGTTCCTCCATAGAACATGTAATAGTTTAGCATGGTGCACCCTTGCGAAGTAACAGTATCCAGAAGCGTCTTGGTATATTGGTCGCCATAAAAGTTGTAGATTGTATCGTAGGTATAGTGGAGACCATAATGATTGAACCACCCTCCCTGTAGCTCCGGGATGAGGATTGGTGTCTGAGAGAAGGAATAGTGCCATATGAAAAGAATGAATGTTAGGACAGCTGCTCTTATCCACATAAATACATGGCTGAAGACATCAGATAACTTTTTGTTGCGACGGATATCACATACCTCTGCTGCGGCGTGACCGAAACCTCGCACTTTCTTTTCCATACCGTCTAATTCGGCGATGACTGTCGAAGGATCCCAGTCTGGCATTTTCGTTTGGTCGCGATCGACAAGCCATGAAGAAGGGTCACTGTTTGGGGTAAAGACTATGCAGAGCATGGATGTCAATATTACATGCATTGCACACAAAAACCTGAACCAAAAGGAAGAAAAACTTATTTATATTGTGTACTTACCGACATACTTGTCAAAGCCATAAAGGTCGAGTCCAAAATCCTTGTTGTACTTGGGACCATTTTTGACTATAAATGAGCCTTGTTCCCACGCATCATTGGTGAAAAATGGGACGGTAATACCACAATCTCGGGCACATTTGGCAAGCGCCCTCATGTCATCGTGCAAGCCCAGTGGGTAGCCGAAGAGGGTCTGAAAGGACTCATTTTCGAGCTGAAGTCCAAGAACGCAGCCGGTGCCGCCATCATTGGTGATTTGATGGCGGCCGATAATGGGAAGAATGTTTTCAAAGTATTGAGTGCAATACTTCATGAACCCTGTGTCAAAGGTCTTCCAAAAGTTGGCCTTGAGATGACGGAGCCGAATGTCGCGTTTAGCAACCAGCCAAACGGGGAAGCCCCCTCCCTGTGTCTCTGCGCAAATATAGGGACCGGGCGCAGCAAGCACGTAGAGCCCTATTGCTTCACAGAGGGAGAGCAGGTAGTCGATGTCACGGATGCCTGTAAAGTCATACTGGCCCTCTGCAGGAGAGTGGAAGCCCCAGTGAAAGTATATGCGGATGCAGTTAAGGCCGGCAGAACGATACTGCCGAAGGACGGATTCCCATCGAGATTTATCTGGGAGGCGCCAGTAATGAAATTCACCCGAAAGTAGGATCGTTGGCTGGCCATGGATGATGAGCGAATACTGGTCATAGTCGAGGATGTGACCGTACTGCTTCTTGTCGTAGAGCATCGCGGATGTCTCGATGGGAAGACTGCCCTTGGCGCGTCTTTCGAGTGCAGAGTAGCCCAGACAGCCAGCGAGAACGGTGGAGCCCACTATCCCCAATACAACGGCCATGGTTGGAATGGAACGAAAGGATTGGTGTGGGGAAACAGTGCACGCGGACGAATCAAAAAATAAGGTGCTGTGGGAGCTAAAAAGTGGATGGAAAAGAAAGGTATGCTATACGGAGAAGCTGGAGACCAAAGGTGGTGGGGGATCCCTACTACCAGGGGTGTTGAGACTACCTTTTATACAGGCAGAGCCGAGGCATGAGAGGAATGTGAATCTCGGACGTAATGTTTGTCATCTGGAATCAATGCGTGTTCACATGTGCCTTCCCTCGGGTTGTGGGATTGCCGTTGGTTATAAAACGTACTGGTTAGCAAAAAGAGAAAGTGAGCCGCTCTGGTCGAATAAACAAGGACGACAAGTGGGAGAGAAAAGGTCCTTTTCCCACGGAAAAGTAGGAAAGGAAAGAGTGCAATGGGGGGGTGAGCCAGCATCCAAGGCTCGTACTCCACATCCGTTGGGCCACGATACGCGCCTCTTCTTCTGGTCCGTTTAAACACCGCTGGCTCTCGTACCCCATGCAGGGTCTGGTCTGCGCGTAGTATTAAAAAACTAGTGAGAGAGAAAAAAAATTATTCCCAGCTGAGACTTTTTTTTTTGTCCAAGGGTAAATCTCCGCCTTCATGTACAACCTTTTTTTTCATTAATCCATTCTCTTTCTTCATTACATTCTTCTTCTCTTCCCTTTCCAAGAAAAAAACACCCCTTTATCGAGTATTGTTACTTTTATTCTCTTCTCCGTTTGCAACACGCTTTATAGCATCTTACAGCCATGTCGACATCCGCTGGCGCCAACGGCTTGAGACTGCAAACGGGACGCGCCTCCGAAGCCATGTCTCCTCGCTCAGAAAACTCTGCGCACCAGACCACAGCAACAACCACAGCGACGACTACACCATTGCCCACGATGCACCCCTCGGTCATCGTTACCAGTAAAGAAGAACAGTCAGCCAAACTCCTTATCCCTGCACCAACAGAACATAGTGTCTCGTCTCCACGACCACTCCAGTCACCCAGTGCTTCTCCCACAACAGCAACAACAGTAGCAGGCAGCAAGAGCACTGTCAACTCCACAACGCCAAATGATTCACGTCCCTCAGCGTCAACACTCGGCACTTCCACAGACTCGAAGGACAGTGGCGTTGTCACACCCTCGTCCATTTCGAACCAGCAACAGCGCGGTCAATCGTTGGATTACAGAAGGAAAAACGAGCTCATTGTCCGGCAAGTGCTCGAGAGGAGCAAGGTTCTAAAGGTAGGAAGGGTGACCCATGTCCTCTTCTTTTTCTTCTTCTTCTTCTCTCTCTCTGTCTTCCCCTTTCCCTTTACCCACAGACTCGACATGGAGGCATTTGAGACTTGTGGTCAGACAGAAATGACATTGGGCAACATTGCCATTGTGTCTGCCCACAGAACAGCACGTCATTCTGGTACAGACCTGCAGTCAAATGTCCCTCCCAATTCCCCCCAAGTCCAAGTGATGGTGCTCAAGACGTCAGCTACTTCATTCATTCCTAAGAAAAGACAGGACATGGTCCACTGTGTCCTCCTCTTCCATATTGCATATCCATCTTCTCTCTCTCCTTGCCTCGCTTCTCTTCTACCAACTGAATAGCTGCGCGGAGACGCGGGGAAAGGGAGGACGGGAACAAACAAAGGGCCTTTCGGCCCTTTGACCCATTCTCTCTTTCCCCTCCTCTCCCTCCCCCTTTTTCATGTATCTCTTTTTTTATTTTTTCAGCTCAAGGAAAATCTTCATATTTGATGTACCGTGTCTTTGCCCATTTAACCTTACACCTACCACGTTTTTTTTT